>RJWJ010011182.1:0-45011 GCA_004363605.1 Indri indri
ACGGCTCTGAAGAACCAGTGATCCTGTATTCCCTTACAAGCAGGTGTTTGCTTCTACTGTGACTTTACTGTACCTTGGACTCAGTCATTCCTATTTTCTGTTTTTCTCTTTGATTCTTGCCCTCTTGAGAGCTCTGCTTCTCTGTCATGGTACTGTCTTTTCTTAATGTCTCATGTTAAAGACCTTGTAAGAGGAAAGATTAGGGTAGTAAGTTCCCATTCATTATGGACTATCTCATTTTATTTCTTATACCAGACCTGATTAGAGGCTACTGGGTTCTGATAGCTACTCTGGGCAAGTACATAGCCTCCTGGTTCAATCCTTGATGGCCAAAATAATAAATCACATAATACACCAAATATGTCACCTATGTGGAAGAAACAGCCAGGAATTGTTTTCTCGGAAGGAGGTGCCAAGCACACTAACTGCTTGATTTCAATGCAGAGCTTCCCAGGTTTATCCAATGTGATAAGATTCATAAACAGATTTGTCTCAGAGATAGCATGCAATTGGAGAGTTCAAAATCAAAATGTTTTTTCCCCCTAGAGTAATGTTAAGTTTGTTTTTTTTTTTCTTAATTGAAAAAATTCTTTTAGAGACCAAGTAAGTGATGAATGTCTGAGTAGACAGAACTCTCGGGAAATGTCTGGGGCCAAATACTGAGCACAAGAGAGGCTGATATGGAATGGGAAGGAAGAGAAATTCTTCTTTTCCTTTTCTTTTTTTCCTTTCCTTTTCCTTTTTGCTGGGTATAGTTTTATTCATTTTTGGTTAACTGTAATGTCTAATCTGAACCAGAACTCAGCAGAAAGGTTGAATTCAAGGAAGTGGGTACTGTGAAATTTGATCGGCAAGAAAAGCTACAAAGAGAAATAAGTATAAAAAAATGAGAAATCAAAGATTATTCTCTGTTGTAACTGCATACAGGTTATGTTATTTTAATGTTGCTACAAGGCTATTGCTTTTACCAAATTCCATGCCATTTCTCGCAAACGTTTTGTGCTCCTTCTTCCATTCTACTGAACCATTGTTCACAATATGGGCCTAAATTAAATCTCACCGGTTTTTATGCATAGCTATTTTGTTAACTATTTTGTGCTAAGACATGTGATACATGTAGGAAAAAAATAGTCATTGCCAATAGACTTACTGTCCAGGAATGGGCAAATCATGACCCCAAATGGTTCAATTGATTTAAGAGATTCCCTAGCATTTTCTTCCAGTCCTACACTCCAGTTCCGGGTGGAAGAGGCTGAACTCTTTTTCATTTCATCTGCTATATTCAATTGTATGTGCTAAAAATAAAGGATGATATCAAATGAATCAATTCACTTGCCAGTAAAAGAAAACTTTCATCTGTATATTTCTTTGTTTTTTTTTTTAATTATATCAGTAGGTAATACCAATTTAGAGAAAAGCAATACCATTGCAAGCAATTATTACAATTTTCCCATTTTACCCAAGGTTGTGAAGAGCATGTCTGCTATTCCATTACAAATGCAATCTTCTCATCTAGAATTGATTTTTCTTTTTTTATGCTTTTATCTTGCACTTTTAGATTAAATCTGTTTAGCTTTCCCTAAATTAGATGAACAAAAATCAAAGCCAAACCTATCTGATCTACAAATGTATTTTAGTGCTTTTCTAACTGTAAAAAGCAGTATTTCTTTAAAAAAAATTATATGGGACATGAGGTTTTGCCCCAGAGACTAAATCTCATTATTTATTTTAAAACACCAAAGCTATAAAACTTCAGTCTATTGACTGTGGAAAATCATTTAGTAGCCAAGTCATTTAAAACACCACCTAAATTTTCAGCAGGTTTTGATTACTGCGAAAACTTTTTAGAGCCTTTAATGCCAGACATCCAACCAACTCACCTTATATGGGCATTGATTATGTATCGTTCCTTATCATTTAAAATATGAATGTGACATTGATTTGTAGAAAAAATAGAAATATGTCAAAAAAATCTCACAAATACATACAGTGAAGTTAACTATATTAGCTTACCTAGCCTCAGGTTAAATACTGCAATTAGGTTCTTGCTAGAGGTGCTCTTCTATTCTGCATCCTTTGGCATTCATTTCTGTTCATAAAACTTGAAGAGTCACCTACTAAATGCCAAATGCTAGGTTGGGAGTGTCAGAATGAACATCTCATAGGGAAATGTTTAGTGAGTAATCTGAGAGGGGAGAAGGATGTATAAATAAGCAATAACAAGGTATAACGAGATCAACAGAGGAAGTATACATACCATGCAGGTGAGCACAGATGAGGAATATTCACACAGCATGCATGCAGGGAGTCCTGGAAAGATCCTTCCAGAAGACGATATCTGAGATGCAAGTTGAAGTACAAATAATGAGCCAGAAGAAGACAGGATGGGGATGAGGGAGAAGAAGAGAGGGGATGAGACAGGAGGAAGAACTCTGCCCCAAGTCAATACAGCAACCTGAACAAAGGCACAGGACAGAGAAATGGCCTGGTGTGGGGTCAGCCACAGATGTCAGAGTTTAAATCCTGAAGCAGGAAATCACGGGAGATAGGCTGCAGTGGTGGGTCATGGCCCCTCACTGAGAGTGCTAGCACAGCCAAACTCAGGTGCAGAGCCTGCCCCGTGGGTGGGTCACTGAAGAAGGGTTTTAAGCAAGATGACACATGGCCTGACCTGCATTTGAATTGGTTACTTTAGGACACATGGTGATAAAATGGATTGACCGTAGGCAAGCCTAGAGGGCAGAGTTACTCTAAATGATATTATATTGCGGATGTCCAGGCAAGGAGTCATGAGAAAATACTAGGGAATACTAGGAATATGTGTAAGGGGACCAAGTCAAGATGCATTTAAGGCCAGGCACAGTGGCTCATGACACTTTGGGAGGCTGAGGTGGGAGGATCACTTGAGCCCAAGAGTTCGAGGTTGCAGTGAGCTATGATGATGATATCCCTGCACTCAAGCCTGGGAGACAGAGTGAAACCTTGTATCAAAAAAAAAAAAAAATGAATTTAGGAAGTAAAGTCAGCAACACTTAGTTTAGTATTTGATTCAAATTTGAAGGAGGCAGGAAAATGGAAGAAATTAACAGGAACCCTAACTGCCTCTAACTGACAGATTTGGAAGAGCAAATGTTCAATTTAAAGAATGACTTTAGCTGTGACTATATACATGATTAATACACAGGATAATTGGATAAACTCATTATTGCATTGTTGCCATTTCTTTTTAACTGTATTTTTCTTCAGACTATTCAAGGCCTTTTTGTTTACCTTTGTTATAACTTTTAATCGAATTATAGTATGCATGCAGTAAAGTGCTTGTATCATAACTACATAGTTGTCTTCCTTTGGGAAAAAAATTAGTGATCTGTAAACTTATGATTTGTACATAGCTCTAATTTTTTTTTCCAAAGTGAACATGCCTATGTAACCAGCACCTGGGTCAAGAAGCAGAATATGTTACCAGGCCCCCCAAAAGCTTCAGAGCTTTTTAAAGTTAAGCCCAATATTGACTATCTGTGAAAATTATATTCCTCAGGCTGCCCATTATTTTTGGCAAGGGGCAAAAATTGCTGAAGTTGGAATTTAAGTTGGCAGAAGTGCAAAAGGCAGGAGATTTTTTGGAGTTGTTAAATGCATGTGGGAAAGATCACCTCTCAAAGAATAGCAAGTGTTATGCCATCAGTCCATGAATTGATAGCAGAAGGGTCCGGCTCAGCCATTGTTATGAAAGAGGGTATGTTTCTTCTTAATAGTTTGCCAATCGAGATTTTGTATTTTATCATTCTTAAAATGCATTTTTTCCGCAGTGTTATATCTCTGACTTTGAGATGTGTCTTGCAATGGATGCTGAATTACAGCCACCATCAGCTTGGCGCATGGCCACTCTTGTTCCGTTGTCTTTGCCCTCACTTGCTTGCACTTGGTCTTAGCCATGACTGTCATCCCTTCAGTTGCCAAGCAGAGCCACCAAGGGCAGGAGAAATGGTCCTGTCCTTCAGAACAGAAGAAAGACATTTCAAAGTCATGAATGACTGGTATGACTGATTCAGCAGGACTATTGTAACACATCAAACAATAGGAATATAACTTCCTGCTGACTTTGAACATAAGCTTCTTCACTCCCGGTGGCCTGTGACTCCGTAGAGGAATAAACAAAACCGAGTTTGTTCAGATAAAAGAGGGTCAACATTAAAACTTGAAAAATGAGCTTGGATGAAAATTCTGTAGAAAATAATGAAGCCTAGACTGATGGTTCCAAGGGGGAAAAGTGACGGAGAGGAGTTGGATCCTGAATGTGACGAAGATTCAGAAATACCTTAACTACTTTTTTTACCACCATAGAAAAATATTTTAAAAAATCACCATGTAATTAAAATGTTTCTTTCAATAAATGTTAAAGAATTCTTTAAATAAATACAAAACAATTCTAAGTGATAAGAGCACATTGTATCACAGTTTAATTGCAGTGGCTTTACTTTATTTTGTTTTTACTAATAGACTTTATTTTCTAGAGCAGTTTTAAATTCACAGCAAAATTCAGCAGAAGCTCGAAAGACTTTCCGTAGACCCCTTCCCTCGACATGTACAATCTCCCTCATTAGCAACACCCCTACCCCAGTGGTACATCTGTTACAATTGATGAACCTTCATTGACATTTCATTACCACCCAGAATCTGTATTTTACATAAGGATTCACTCTTGTCGTACATTCCATGAAGTTTGGACCAATGCATATTTTCAGTGTTTTTTATTGTTGTGTTTTCATAGTTGTTCTTCATGATACATGAAATAATGGTGCATCTTATGGTGGATGGTATAAGATGTGATGCAGTATGGTATCTACCCCTACTCCCAACTCATGAGCCATCACCAGAATTCTGTGCAAACTCTAAACAGTTTGTTTGTCCATGGCCACGGCTAAAGGGAAAATAGCAATTGAAATCTGAGTACTTATTTTTTATGCATGTGGTATTCTGATAGGTGATTTACATGTATTTTTTTTAACTCTGACATCTCTATAAGTTATCTCATTTTATAAATTAAGTCACTATTCAAAGATTACACATGTCTTCCATGACAGAGTTGGATTTGAACTTGTATCCTCCTGACTGTAAATGCCCTAAATATAGCCTCTATGCACATTGCCTCTCAGACAGTAGATAATGAATTTTTTTTTTTTTTTTTTTTTTTTTGAGACCGAGTCTCACTGTGTTACCCAGGCTAGAGTGCCATGGCGTCATCCTAGCTCACAGGAACCTCAAACTCCTGGGCTCAAGCGATCCTTCTGCCTCAGCCTCCCAAGTAGCTGGGACTACAGGCATGTGCCACCATGCCTGGCTAATTTTTTCTATATATTTTCAGTTGTCTGATTAATTTCTTTCTATTTTTGGTAGAAATGGGGTCTCGCTCTTGCTCAGGCTGGTTTCGAACTCTTGAGCTCAAATAATCCGCCCACCTCGGCCTCCCAGAGTGCTAGGATCACAGGTGTGAGCCACCGTGCCTAGCCAATAATGAATTTTTTTAAAGTCAGCTATGTCATGGCAAACATATGCGTTCAACTTAATGGAAATAAAAGCTTGACATTCTGGGGGGAAAAAGTATAAGTTCAATGACATTTGTGGTGCTCGGATTATTCTATGCAGATATGGGCAATAGCCCATCATGAAAGAAGTGGAACTTGCTGTCTGGCTGCTTCACATTTTAATGGTTTAACGAGTACTAAGGTCATCACGCTAAAATGCAGCCAATTCTGATGATGCTCAGTCCCTCACACACCTCACTTCAAAGACTATTGTTATTAAAAACAATCATAATAGGCTGGGCGCGGTGGCTCATGCCTGTAATCGTAGCACTCTGGGAGGCCAAGGCAGGCGGATTGTTTGAGCTCAGGAGTTCGATACCAGCCTGAGCAAGAGCGAGACCTATCTCTACTAAAAATAGAAAGAAATGAATTGGACTACAAAAAATATATAGAAAAAAATTAGCCGGGCATGGTGGCGCATGCCTGTAGTCCCAGCTACTCGGGAAGCTGAGGCAGTAGGATCGCTTGAGCCCAGGAGTTTGAGGTTGCTGTGAGCTGGGACACCACAGCACTCTAGCCCAGGCAACAGAGTGAAACTCTGTCTCAGAAAAAAAAAATAATAATAATCATAATAAAATACAGTCAACATTCTACTAAAACTGTTCTCCAGTTCTTTAAATCTTGTTCATAGATTCACGTCTGGTAACCCCTTGATAAACTGAGGAGCTTTGTTCTAAAACCAGCAGAATAAAGTTTTTGAATAAATAAAATTTACTAAGTATTTAATGGGCACTTCTGCAAAGAAGACAAAAAACAATCCTCCTCTTTTCTTATTAGGCAACAAATAAGGTCAATCACGCTAATTAATCTGTTGCGTTGATGTAAACATAAGGGGCCAATTGATGAAACCTTTTTACCTGACTTCCCTGGTTCTGTTGGAATCACCACAGAACCTGTGCTCCTTGGAGATATGTAAACTCTGCACTCTTAGGAAGCTTAGAGTATATTGCTAACTAGAGTAAATTGTGAATATAAGATGGTGCATATTCAGATTCTAATGATCATGTTGGGGTGATTTCCTTTCATTACTGATCTCGGGCCTAACTGGACATCGTCTCTGCCACCCACCCCATGTTTTGCCCCTTCCTGGTGACAGCATGCTCTTGCCCCCTGCTTCTCTGTAAGTGGCTGCCCATGAGGAGATTGGATGAGGTAGTGAAAGCCACCACTTGGTGAGCACTTGCTGTGTGCCACACACTGAAGGAAGGTGATTTGCACGCATCATGTTTAGTATTCCATAATTCCGTCTTATTACCCCAATCTACAGGTGTGGATTCTAAGTCACAGAGAGGCTGTGTCACTTATCTGAGGCCATATAGCTAATACATGGGCCAGGGGTGACTTGAATGGAACATTTTCAGACTCCAGCGCACATGATCGGAACCACGATGCTGTATTTTGAAAAGTGCAGACTTTAAAACAGGACAGGCTTGGTTCATAGTCTGCTTCAGCTTCTCACTATGCTTCTGCATGCAGTTTGCTTAGCTTCTCCATGCTACCATTTCCACAGCTGTAAAACTGACAACAGCAGACTTGCTGAAGTTCTGTGAGGAGGGTGCGCAACGGCATACGCCAAGGAACTGAACTCATGCCCGAAAAATCCTAGGTGCTCAGGACTTGTTAATTTCCCTCCAAAATTCCCTTTCTCCTGTGCAGTTCTGAGTGGAAACTTATCCTCCGAGCCAAGATCTTCTTGCTCCTCATGCCAACAATGAGATAGATAAATAGAGAGATGCTAAAGAATATTTACAAGAATGCTTTTCTCAAGTTAAGGTCTATAAAAGGCCAATGGATGATAACTCCATCACTGTTTTTAAATCAAGGGAAGGACTAATCTGTTAGAAATGTCAGTCTTTGCTGGAGACTGTTGGAAGAAGTTCAGGACAGGTAGCTGTAACAGCGTCACTCAGATCATCCCATTAAATGATGCCTGTCCTGACTACTCACAGGGAGACCCCAGGATGGAATGCAATATGTCTGTCCTATTCCAGATTAATTCCTGCTTATTCTGAACAAATGAAAGGTCTGATAAGAAAGACTGTGGATCAATAAGCGTGTATGTGTCTGAGGGTTGAAATGAACTGTTCATCCTCTTAGCTCTCACAAATCAGCAATCTAGCATAATTTCATTTAGGCACAAAACGGGGACCAGGGAATTATCTTGTTTAGACATTGTCTTTCATATGTCTCATCACTGCCACTCTGAATACTTAGATTCTTCCAGAGGACTATCAGGTAAGGCTCTAGACAATAAAACTTCAGGTTTTACAAGTAAGGCTTTACAAATTGTGAGGTTTGTTCTCCCAGATTCATCATCAGCACATTCCAAGGTGCACACCTGTTGTGTTCGATGGGGGTATGCAAAGCCTGTACCAACAGAATGTATTGATGGTGGCAAAAGTAATTACTCCCTTTGAGAATTGGTAGTTGTTCCCCTGGTGACCATGGGAACAACTGCCTAATGGGCCGCTTCTCTCTAGGGGTTACCAGTGTTACCAAAAACTGAAAATCATGAACCATAATGACAACGGAGGCACAGCTAATATGGATGAATGGCTTATTACATGCAGGCACCGTTCTAGCACCTGACTTATATTTGCATATTAAATATGTATAACAATCTGTCATCGTGCCTTTATGCAGATGAGGAAACTGAGGCCCAGAGGATGTGACTGATTAAGTGGAAAAGTCACACATTTGCATTGAGGTGCCTGGCTTTGGCACTGAAGTCCCTTACCAGAGTCTGTACTGTCTATATTAATGCCCTTATTTTAAAAGTGTGCTGTCGTATTTGTGAAGAAGTGATATGATTACTTTGCTGTTACAAAAAGGCAACAGGGTCTGGAACAAATAGAAAAGGAATTACTTGGAATGGTGCCAAGAGGAAATAATTCTCCCATAGTTATCATGCTTTAAAGATTTTGGTCATCGTGAGAAAAATCTAAACCTTCTCTTTTCAGATGATGCTCTATTTCATTTCTTCCTTTAAAAAAAAAGTCAACGTTTATTTTGCTGTAAAATGACTTCATGAGCACAACATAATACTCATAGTTTGGGCACCTTTTGAAAAAGGAACCAGGCATTAAATGAATTTCCTCTCAGTGTTCACAATTTCAATTATGTGTGATTGTGGAAATGGACCGGTTGCCCTGCCCAGTGATATTTGACCACTTGATGTGTAAAATTAAGGCTTGAGCCCAGGTTGAAGAATAAAACTTTGACTTAGGCAATTCGATTTTTTGCTCTAAAGTTGAAACCGTATGAAGGAATTAGCAGTAGATTGGGTAGCCCTGGGATTGACCACTTATTCCATCACATGCCGGGCAACCTGGTCGGCCCCAGACATACAGCGAGAAATAAATCCCAGTCCTCGAAGAGTCGAGGGGATGGAAAAATTCCACAGCGGCAGCCTTGCGAGGAAAAGAATTGGGGTGTTCGCTTTAGTGCTGTGCTGGGCCTTGCCGGTGGGATCTCCTCTACCTCGAGACCAAATGTTGAAGAAACAAGTCCAAGTCGAGATGACTGATCTTTTTCCTTTCTCTTTCTTTTTGAATAGTATCTGAAAAGAGAAAATAATGATACAGTTCTTGCCTTAGTAGGGTCTTGTCCTCAGTAAGATTCTAAATCAGGTCTTTCACCTTCTGTTCTTTTCTTTAGAACCATATAATAACCCACTTGTATCTCTGAAGCCAAGAACCATGTAAGAAAACATCATTTCCTTGTACAAATTGCTCCAGTTAGAAGGTGACATTGGATTCCCTTCATAGAGTGGTTGAAGCTATACCCTGACTCTGTGGCCCTCCTGGGAGTCAGAGGACTGGAAATTGAGTTCATTGCCTACAGCCAATTAGATTTGTGCTCACTCTGTTCTTCAATCTTCTCAGAGCATAAAGAAAAAAGAACAGAACAGTTCAGATAAAAATCTGAATTTAGAATCTTGAATTCCACCGTAGGGGCTGTGTGAAGCTGGGCAAATCCTTACCCATCTAGGCCTCAGTGTGGTCATTACAACATGTGGCATTAGTAACTACTTACATGCTGCGGAAAAGAGTAGACGAGGTCTCTCGAAATGCCAGGCTCATAGAAGTTTCTCAGTAATAAATCCTTCCCTTCTTTTTTTTTGGAAAACCGAAACTCAAGTTTCTGGCCATATACAGACCTGCAGGACCATTATGATTCATCTTTAATCAAGTCCCAGGGGGCAGTTGGCTTTGTAAAAATCATTTGTGAGTACAGCAGAGAACACTTCTTAACTATTGCCAGGAATTACAAAAACAGAAGAATAATTTCTGTCAAAGGGAAAAATATTTCCCTTATGCATAATTATCCCATAAGGAACTTCGCCACTATATGAATTTTTTTGAAAGAAGGAATAAAATTTAATCTAGTATGTCCTTTAGCTCTTTCCCCTAAAAAATAAGTTACAGAAAAAAATAGTTTGCTTTTGAGCCTTCTATCATAAAGCGGCATTATATGTGGTTAATTTGGAAATTGGAAACTCAATCCTTCCAATTTCTAAAAAGAAAAAAAATGAAAATCTGATTCCTCCTTTCTAGTAGTGAGATTAAAATCACCCTTTTCTATGTGGTTTCTGTGGTGTCTTATCAGGCCAGAGCCTTTGGAAACTTCCTACAGAAGTTTTTGGATTTTTAAATCCTAACCACTGAGAATAAAAAACTAAATGAGGTTTTTTTTGTTTGTTTGTTTTTTTAATCACAAGAACATCAATATTCCCAGTTTTCAAAATCTTTCCACATTTACATTTCATCCTAGTTAGGGTATTACATTTATGTCTTGGAAGTGTAACGTTTATAATCGTATCTTGGCCTGCCTTAAAACAATAATTAATCTCTATTTTCTCTATTTTAACTAAGTAGGAGTATTCCAGTTTCTTGGCTTTAAAACCCAGCAATTTCCTACAGAATTCTCACTTAAAAAACAAAACAAAACAAAGAAAAACACAAAACAAACAAACAAAATGGTTGAATTTCCCAGTTCTTCTCTCTTTTATACCTTTTTATCCCTTATTAGAAACCATATGTATATGTTCTATCACTCAAATCGTTCTGGAATTCCAAGGTTATGTATACGTTTGCTTCTACCTTTTCTTAAAAAATTTCCAGTATTGTTTTCCCATATGATTCATTCACATTTTTATGAGATGGGTTTTTGCCCTCAATTTCTTTTTATCTCCTTAGAACCTTTCAAAACTGGTCCCTTGAAAAATTCCATGATTATTTTATTGAACATGCTTTACTTGAAATTATATACCTGCTGAGTATCAATGATCTATTCTTCCCTGGTGATTGCAGTCCATGATACCTTCCTAAGATTTCGCATGCATGCATAATTAGACTGGTAGTCCCTGTATCTTCGAAACCTCATAAAGTACTTATGGTAATGTTAGCAAAAAAGAAAGAAAAAAAAACCAAAAGAAACAACAACAACAAAAAAAAACAACTATGCTCTCAAATATATATTTCAAATATATATTTCACAGCCTTTACCATTTTTAGATCAAATATGTGATCTATTTTAGATCAAATAAAGTGAGTATTTTTAATTATTTGAAATGTCATCTAACATCTGTAATCTGGGATTGGATGTTTCCTTGTAGTCACTCATGTTATGCCAAATCCTGTATATTAAAGGATTAGTCCAATTTTTTTCTGTGAGCTTTTTCCTCTGTTCCAGTTTGAATCAGGAATTAGGTATCTGTACACAAACAGAGTTTATTATTTTATAGATGAATTCACATTTGTTCAAACCTAGAGCAAAATCAGGTCAGTATCTCAGAAAATGACTTCAGCTCACATTTCAAGATTATGGGTGCTTCTGATTTACATAGCTCATTTCCTCCCATTGTAGTATGTGTTTGCATGGCATTTGTCTTGCTTTGATTTAATATGGTTTTTCCTTGCAAGGTTTTCTAGATATGACAATCTTTCATTAAGGTACCAGATGATTTTTTTTTTCTCACAGTCCCGCAAATAAAACCTAGGAGATTGAGAGATAAAATAAACGAGCACACAAAGTCTCTGATAATATTTAAGAAAACTGAAGATGTTTGAGATATTTGTCTTCAGGAGCAAAATTAGAAAAAAGAGGTAACCCTGAGTGTTTAAAAAAAAAAGCTGATTTACACAGTGACTGAAATATTCATGTACCAGAAAGCCTAACACAAAAGCAAAAACTTGTGAGTCAAGTATGAGAGAATTTGGATTTTGTATAGGAGACTAAAGTTCTGCATATCTTAAATCTCAAGCTCTTAAATCTACACTTGAATCATATGTAGTTGTATAAGTCTACCTTAATTTACATAGCATTTTTAGGGAGTGAGAAGCTGGAAAGATTTGGGGTACTCATTCTTTATCATAATTATAGTCAATATTAATTTTAATGTTTTCCAAAGGATTGAGCAACACATTTCTCTTATAGATGTGACTAGTACCCTTAGGTAATAAACATTTTCTATCATGTAGTGATAGTGTTTCATGAATATGATAAGATCTATGTAATAACAAACTTTATGAGCAAATTGTGCAAGATTATACCAGGATTCTATTGCATATATTTACATATACTGCCAAAAATACATTCCATATGAAATATGCAATCATTTCTAACAAGTATGGACCAAAGGCTATTTTCTGTTTCTAAAACCAACCAAAATCTCAAATCCATAAATTACTTGGATCAAAAGTATTTGATCCATGACATTTCAAAAAAACCCCTCTCATAACTTTCTGCATATCTAGAGCCAGTTTAATATGTAGGCCATAATCAAGTTGCCTTTGTAACTTTCTAGAGAATAGTTTTTATTTGTTAAACGAGTTGGAATTATAAAACCCACGTAGAAGGAAATCCTAAATTGGGACCAAGCTCTGTCACAGCTTACACCATGCCCCCTTTGGAGTCCGGCATTTACCCGAATCACAACACTCAATGGGACATATTCTGGCTTTTTTCCCTCCTCCTGTCTCCAAATTCAGAGGTCAATCCCCTTACCCTCATGGTGCCCTAAATCCCAGCAGGATTCCTCACACATGCATATCTCAATAAATACTTATTTAGTTGAACTATACATGAAAGCGTATTGCCATGAGGACCTTCTGTTACTGCCAGTAACACTCATTTGGACTTGGCCGAAGAATTGGATGTATCCTCCAATGGCAGATTCTATTAAAAGAAAGTGACTAATTGACCATAAGTCCCAGCTGCACTGATAGAAAGCAGGGCCATTTGACCTCTGCTGTGGTTATAGAGTCCCTGTGGTTTTTTTCACTCATTCATCCTTCTATCCATCTATTTATTTGTTTTAAAGAATTGTGTTTATAGTACTTTGCCTGCCACATGGTTTTGTTAATGAAGGCATAACTTAGTTCTTGAGGTCATTATTAGTTACCTATGCTTTATGCAAAACTTTGACCCATTCTGGTGTATTTAAGAAGCAAATTCAAGTGTGGATTCAGTTAGACAGGAATTCTTACAACCAAGACTCCAACATGATCCCCCTTTCTCCTACTTTTGATTCTTTCCTATCCTTTACCCAATCTCATGGAGAGGATAATTCATTCTCAAAGAGTGACTGAACATGCATTGCGCATCTGTGGCTATAAGGCCACCTGGAGTTGCTATGGTGCAAAGATCAATGAGGGAGCAGAGGTGCACTGTATAGATAAAGCTGAAAACAATATCAATACATGCTGACTGCTACAGTTTGAACGTGTCCCTCAAATTCATGTGTTGGAAACTTAATCCTCAATGCAACGATATTGAAAGGTGGGGCCTATTGAGAGGCGACGGGGTCACAAGGGTGGAGCCTTCATAAGTGACTTAATATGGCTATCAAGGGAGTAGGTTAGTTATCATGAGAGCAGATTATTATAAAGGGGGCCCACCCGTCATGCTCTCTCTGGCTTGCATGCTCACTTCCACCTTCTGCCCTTCTGCCAGGGGATGACCCTTGCCTGACGCTGGCACCATGCTCTTGGACTTTCCAGCCTCCAGGACAGAGAACCGAATAAGTCCCTTTTCAATATAAATCACCCAGTGTGTGGTGTTCTATCACAGCAGCAGAAAACAGACTGAGACAGTGGCCAAACCTAAGCTTGGTGAGGAAAGGCTCACGTGCAGCGGTGGGCGTACCTGGCCGTGAGGGCAGTGTGCAGCAGCCCACCTGCAGACACCTTGGCAGGCACCTTTACAGGGACAGCCCTATGTTTATTATATTTTGCCCCAAACCTTTATTCATTTGTCATGACTAAAGGCATAAAGAATATACTAGTTTTGAAGACTAAGTAATAATGATTTAAAATGCACTAAAAACTGCATGTAATAAATATGTATGTGTCAAAACACAGATTTTTTTTTTTTTTTACAAAAAATCCAATTCTGAAAGATAAAGTGACCATTAAGTGACACATTAAGAATGAATGAAAACATTTTTATCTGTGTTTTAATGTGATTAGCTCTTCAGGTTGTGTAAACTAATTTTGCAAAACAATGTATTTTATCAGGTTGACTTTCTTTTTCAGAAAATGGTGGTAAAATGCTCTGGAAAATGTGACTGACTTACCTATACAGTAATTACCTAACTTTTATCCCACCTTGAAAATACTTGTTAGCAAAAGATATTTCAGTGCTATCATTTTAAGTTGTTGAAAATAGTAACTGAACATTTTCTGCAGCTAGCACATATTATTTGGCAAACATCTGTCGGAGTAGATACCTGCCATTAGATACAAATAGCTTCTCAAAAATAATAGTTAGCTCTTAAGTCTAAGGGAAATCAAATAGTGAAAGCAACCAATAAGCTCTTAATAAGCATTCCGTTGTGGGGAGGGGTATCTATTTAACCTTGAATATCAGTGTGGGGACAACCTGGTAGCTATAAAAAAAGCATTTCTGGAATTTTTGAAAAGGTCCCTTTTCCCTGTTGAGAGGCATATGGAAATTACGCACCCGTGCTCACAGTGAAATTGGTAAATTGGAATTGCTATAGTCAGAAATATCTCGTCTTTGAACGTGTCAGTGGTAAATGCAGGATTCACACTAATGATTTACCCATCATCTGCTCCTTTCATCTCTTCCCTTCTCCTCCTCCATTAAAATTCACCTCTATTTATCATCAAAAGAATGTTTGTTGAGAATGTGTAAATGTGTTCTGCACCTATTTCTCTAAGCTGCTTTGATGAAGATGCCTGATGACTTGCGGGTTCCGTGTATCGGAACAGTGGTGGCTGCAATCAACTGCCCCATATGATTGGCTGTTGTGCACTCTCCTTAAAGAAGTGGGTGCGTTGTTCTGGAACACACTATAGCAGAGATTACCTTCCCAACGCACTTGTTTCTCACTCCAGTGGAAGCTTCTCAATAATTTCTATCATTAGACCTGGAGGTCAACACTCCCAGGATTTGCCTGTGTTTCTAAAAGAACACTATAAACACCTGCTGTTGAGTCTCCCCTTTTGCCTCTTTGATAAAAATCTTTCTTGATCATTTAAATCTTTTCTGCTGGTCCTTTGGTCTAGCCACCGATTCCTGCAGATCAATTTGCTGTCCTGCCTCCCCACTCCAGAGTTTGGGGTCTCCATGGTGCTCAGTTGTATTTTGAGTATATTCCTGGCCCTTTCAAAATAGATTCTGTCCTGGGTTTAATCCTATTCCTTTATTTTCCTGCCCTTATTGTGACCTGTTGCCTGTTTTGTGTTTATTTCTCTCCCCAATCTCTACACTCCTTATGCGGCGTAGCCCCCATTGTAATACAAAATCATCTGTGATGAAGCTTTCATGGATATGATTATTTTTATGGTATTTTAAGGGTATAGCTGAAGCAAAAGCCATTGTTAAGTCAGAAGTTGCATATTCTTTTTTTGTTCAATTATTAGTATTATTTTTTATTTCAGAATATTATGGTGGTACAAACATTTTGGTTACATGACTTGCTTTTGTACAGTTTGAGTCAATGTTGTAAGTGTGTCCATCACTCAGATAATGTGCATTGTACCCATTAGGTGTGAATTTACCTGCCCCTCCTCCCCCTTCCCACCTGTTTGATTTCCATTGAGTTTTAGTACCATATGAGCACATGAGTATTGATTGATTAGTTCTAGTTTAATAGTGAGTACATGCGGTGTTTAATTTTCCACTCTTGGGATATTTCACTTAGAAGAATGGTCTCCAGTTCCATCCAGGTTGTCACAAAAGATATTAGTTCATCATTTTCAACCATTATTCTTTAAAGTACCTCTGCTATGATCTAACTCTGTCCCCCCCAAAATTCATATGTTGAAACATAATTGTCAATGCGATAGTATTAATATAAAGAGGTGGGGCCTTTAGGAGGTGATTAGGTCATGAAGATGGAACCCTGATGAGTGGGATTATTGCCCTTATAAAACAGGTGGGAGGGAGCTGTTCGCCCCTTTCCACCACATGAGGTGCAGCAAGAAAGCACCATCTTCAAAGCAGAGAGCAAGCCCTCACCACACACTGAATCTGCTGGCACCTTGGTCTTGGATTTCCCAGCTTCTAGAACTGTAAGCAATACATTTCTATTGTTTCTAAATTAGCCAATCTAATATATTTTGTTATAGCAGCCTGAACGAACTAAGACAACCACCTTTGTGCCAGGAATTGTGCTAGGTTGGGTATACACTGGTGGATAAGAGAGATGTGGCTCTTGTCCTGTGGACCTTGAAGTGTAAAGGGGCCGACAGACAATAACCAAGAAACAAAATTAGTATAATATTATAACTTGGGATACGTGTCATGAAGGAAAAGAGCAGGACCCTGGGAATAATAAGAGCACATGGGATGATCAAGGAAAACCTCTCAGTGGAGCTAGAAGTTATATACTCCTACCAATAAGAGTACTCCCTGATTCTGACAACATCTTGGTTGAAGAAGCATCTTAATTTCTGGAAAGTTAAAATGTGGAGCATAGAATGTTTATATTTAAAGCTATGTGATCGAGCAGGGCCTTTTATCTCTATAGAGCAGAGCTACAGATAATCCAGAATGATACAGAAAAATCAAGACTTATGGGAGGTGGGGAGGGTTGAAAACCACATTTGGAACTTGGTTAACCCAGAGTAATTTTGATTAAACTTGATAAAATATTCATTACTTTGCCAGAGTAGACACAAGCAAACTTTAGATCTTTTTTTAAATTTCTCGGATTATAGCAACTACGCTTTTCTTTAATAACACGGAGGTGGTTAGTCAGTTATTAATAGACCCACTTCTGTCCTGGGCTCTTTCCCCTCACAATGACCAACTTTTGTAAAGAAAAAGAAGATGGATTCAAGAAAGATGATTTTTTAAGACAATCATGAAATATATCCATGGTCCTGTCCCACAGACTAAAATGATGCCTTTTGTTTCGAAACGCTGCTATGTTAGTTTATGATTAATACTTTTTTTTGATTAGCTGGGTGTGATGGTGCATGCCTAGAAGATCACTTGATCCTAGGAGTTCTAGGATAGCCTGGACAACATAGCAAGACTCACTCTATTAAAAAAAATAACTTTTATTTATGACATTTTCCTTATTTTTAGTTTCATCCCACTCCCATCATATGTTGTAGAGTGTGCATACAATAAAGATTGCCTGTTTGGAGAAAAATTAATCTGAAATTTTAAAAAATCCCTTTGGATAACAATTTTTAGAGCTTTGCTTAGATAACTAAAGATAAGCAGGTTATAAAGCCTTCTAATCCCTTCTGAGCTAATTCATTCTCACCACAAGCTGCACATTTGCTTATTTTCTGCCTTTTGAATACTTATACTCATTTATCTCTGAGTGCCCTGTTGGGCTGCATTCAGTATTGTGATGTGACAGCTTGCAGTTAACCTTATAGGGGTATTGTGCAAAATGACTGTTTCACACGACTCCATTCCCGCATTAGAGACCTGTTGGTATGGAAATATTGATAGTGAGAGGGTTCTCTTTCCGTACCCATTTTCTGTTATTGTAGTTGCTGTCATCTTTGAGATTGCTTTTCTTTTCAGGGCAGTGAACCAGCTAACTACAACATCTCCCGAGTGTCTATTTTGAGGGTGAGAGGCTTGCCTTGCTTGCGTTGATAGAAATGGGATTTATCCATGAAAATTGACAGCTGAATTGTCACCTTCCCCACGGGTGGTTTCCTAATTGTAATTTGTTCCGTGCAGTGTCCGGAAATAGAACAATAGAAAACAGAATCTCTTTTACTGTTGCAAAGCAAACGGGATCAGGACAGCCTGGTAGCTGAGGAAAATCACACCGGAAATAGCTGCAAGGTCCTGGCTGGTCATGAAGATGTGCTATGTGGGAAGGTTACTCAGGTGGTTCAAACTGCCTAGAACCTTAAGTGAACTTGACTAATGATGGGCCGAGCGATTTCTATCCCAAAATAGGCTGCTGCTCTGGTACTTTGTTAAGACTTGAAATTACCTTTCTGAAAGTGCCGTCTATGACCATAACTCTGCACTAAAGCTCTCATTTATAGGTAGTCAGTGAAGGTCAAATGTGTGGCACTCAGACAGACAGACAGACATAGAGCAACAAATCGAAAATCATCCCTAATGGTTTAATTGCCATGCTCTGGAAAGCATAGCCGTGGGAAACCACTAGCCATGTGGGAAACATATTGTCAGTTTTGGTGGGAGTATGGTCTGGTACGCAAAAGAATGCTAAAGGCTGGAAATGCCCAGGCACCTTGCTTTTCACATATAAGCATTCACTGTTTCCAGGACTGTGTGGTGTAAGGAGGAGGACCAGGTTAATTACTCCTCACATCATAGAGAACTTAAAAGGATCCTTAATTAATAAAAAGTTGACCATCCCAGGATAAAAGGTTCTGTCATCAAGGGAAACTATTCGGGTTGCCCCTTCCTCTCCCTCCTCTCTGTCTCTCTTTCTCCCTCTTCAGTCTCTTTCTCTTTCCACCTGTCTTTCCCTTTCTTTCTCCTCTGTTAATCTTCATTCCCCACTCCAGTGTATCTCCATCTCCCTGTCTCTCAGGGCAGTGACTTTTCTCCATTTTTTTTCTCATGGCCAACGAACTAAGTTTGTGAAGAAATCATTTGAATCCTATGTCTCTGAGATACTGAGACCAAGATGCACACAGGTTTGTTTTAACAAGCTGAATGAACTTCAATTATGTAAACGTCCCACTGTAGAGAAGTTATACAAAGGTGGGCAGTGGCCAGAACCGTGCGCTCTTGACTAGTAGCCACAAATTCTCCCAAATTGGCATGGTGCCTGTCTTAAAAACAGCTCATTATTTCACTAAAAAGTGATGTCACTTATAAAATTATCCAACACTCTGGCATTCTGCCAGAAAGGCAGAAGGAGCTACCTGGAAAGATAGTCTTCTGTCTGCACTTCTAGACAGCAGCCACATTTAGTGAGGATGGACAAGGTCACACCTCTCTCTCCCCTAAACACCTAAAGAAGAGAGATAACATCTCTTTGTGTTCTTAACATCTTCCACAACAAGACTCCAATGAAGTGTTCAAGAAACAGACAGAGCATAGAAAGGATCAGACCAGTTATGTGGGTAGATTCTCCATCACCACACAGAAAATGGCTGACAGCATCTAACCCTAAAGACAGTGCTGTATCTTACACTAATTAGAGTTAACATTTCAACATCCACTTTCCTTATCGCCAATATCTGTTAAGTTCGGGGTGGCTGCTTTCTATTCCATGTTAGTATTCCTTAGAAAAGCTTCTAATTAGAATATTACTTAGTATGTATAAGGATTTTGAAGACTATTTTTATTAATACTAACTGGGAAGATGTATTCTTTAAGTTACACATAATGTATGCAAAATTTTTGTAATTGGTAATATATAGTACATAGTAAATTTTATTTATAATACACACACATAGATGAAATATGCACAAATATATTTATTTCAAACCTAAGAGAAACTAATTTGGAATCTTTTGACATTTTTGTTACTTCCAAAACTGTTTGCCTAACATGAATGATCAATTTTCAGATTTGGAAAGTTTTAGATGAGTTCTCTACCAGAAGTGAAGTCAAAGCTCTTTACTATGCTTATTGATTTTCCTGTGGCAATAGATTAAGATCAGAATGAAAAGCGAACCCTTTTCTCTGGTATAAGAGGGCCAGCCTGGATAAATGGGATTCTTTCAAGTAGGAAGCACACACTGTAAAAGCCGGCCACAAAAAGACTGGAAGACTTCAAAAGTAAACATATGAATGGGGCCCTTTGCTTTAAAAAGTCTGGTGGATACACAACAAAGTGACAACTATGGGTGAAAAATTAGAAGCAATTCTTTACTTGGCATAGCAGTTCTTCAGCTTTCAATAAAAAAAAAAAAAAGACACTTAAAGTATTGATCTCTCAGAGTCCATTTAAAATTTGATTGTGACACTTCCATTGTTCAGCGTATATCTATTCACTGTATGAAATGAAATGCATCTTCATTGCTTTGCTTGACATTTTAGCTGGGAAGTTATCTTTTTATTCTTTCTATTTATTTTCTATGCATGAAGACAAACATGATTCAAATCAGACTGCTAGAAACCAGACACCTAATACCCCTAATTTGTTGCCCCAGATTGCATGGTCTAACCATGATGACATGTAGAACCTCAACAGTTCTTCATTTGGAATGATGTTTTATAGCTCTAGGTATTTTCCAGTTCTTGATAGCAGAAAAATAAAAAATCATGACTTCTTAACTGCTCTAAGTAGAGTAAGTTAATAGAGCTATCTTTCCAATCCATGCAGAAACATTTGGCGGAAAAGAACACAGGAACCTCAACAAACTATCAAAAAATTGCCATTAAACTGAAGTTGGGAGAAAATGTTTTCTGAATGAATCTTAAACTTGCCTATATCTGGCTGGGTACAGTGGCTCACACCTGTAATCCTAGCACTTTGGGACGCCAAGGCAGGAGGATTGCTTGAGGCCAGGAGTTCAAGACTAGCCTGAGCAAGAGCAAGACCCTGTCTCTACACAAAAATAGACAAATCATCTGGGTATGGTGGTGTGCACCTGTAGTCCCAGCCGCTTGGGAGGCTGAAGCAGGAGGATGGCTTGAGCCCAGGTGTTTGAGGTTGCAGTGAGCTATGATGATACCACTGCACTCCAGCCTGGATGACAGAGCAAGACCCTGTCTCAAAAAAACAATAACAAAAAACAAACAAAAAACCTTGCCTGTATTAAAACATTCAATAAGAGTCTTTTTGTAGGAGAAAACTGAACGTGCTTAGTGAACATTCAGAGATGTTCATAGCAGAAGAATTGGAACTTTATAGAGACCATGCCATTAGAGACATATCCGTTTAGTGCCTGAAATACTTTCATGGAAGTAGGAGCAAGCACTGTTTGGGGACATTACAAAATGATCCTAATCAAAGTATACTCTCTATATCATTTTTTGCCTGTGGTCAACATACAGTTAATATCTTACTAGGGAATTATTACCTCCTGACTATGTCTTCTTTGCCTTCTACGCAAATATTTTAAAGATTGATTTATGACATCTAAATCATCGACTGTGTCATTCACAAATGCTCTGACCTAGAGCTGCACAAGACCAATTCTTACCCACCCTTCATGACTGTGGCAGATGATGGCCACTGTCTCTCTATGTTTTCCTCTTCCTTAGGTGTACACCTCAGTTTATTTGAGGTGACAACATACATGGCTAAAAGATTACACTTTTCAAAAATCTTTTCTTGCAACTAGGGCTGACTTCTGATAGGTGGAACTGCTGTGTGTCAAGCTGGGAAGGTGACTTAGAATGACTTTACCCAACAGGAAAATGTGCCCAATTGGCTTTTTTCCACATCCCCTTTCTTACTGCCTGGAACCAGGCCATGATTGCTAGAGCTTCTGCAGACATCTGGAACTATGGACAGCATTGAGGATGGAATTGGCAGGCTAGGACAGGTAGCTGGTGACGGGAATTGCCATACCAGATCTGGACTGTTCACCTATCAAATTAGTTCATGTGACAGAGACATAAACATTATTTCCAAGCAACTGTTATTTTTGAGTTTCTATTTTTGTAACAAAATTCATAATTGATATTGCTTAATAAGCAAAATGAGTCATTTCTGTTTTTGTTTGTTTGTTTGTTTTTTTAACTTTGAAATCTTGCAGAGGGACTAAACGCCTTGATAGAGCAGTATGGATTTTCACAAACATCACTATAGGACCTAGTCAAAAGATGTGATTCTAGCTGTTTCTCAGTAACTATGGCAATGAGACTGGGTAAATCACTTTCCCTCTCTGAGCATTGTTGCCCTCTGTAAAAGTGGAGATCCACCTGCTTTAGCACTGACATCCCATACATGACCCTTTGGGATACCTTGTTCTGACTAAACTGTCCCTCATGACCTTGCATGTAAAGGCCAAGATCAGGAGGAGAGCAAAAGCCCAAGTCCAGCCAAGATTTACCTTTGATAAAAACCCATGCCTCAGGGAGGGGATTAGCAACTCTATCTTAAAATCTTCCCTGAAGCAAACTTGTTAAAATACAGCCAGTGATGCTGCCATTGATGACATTCTCTCTCTCCCTTGATCTCCACAGGAAGCAGTCAACCCAAAATGCAATTACATGTAAAAAAGATGCAATCATGGTAATTGGAAGATGATATGGTGGCAGGTGATTTGATAGCAGAAGTCAAAGTCACTGGATATGAGGAAGGAATATTGAAAATGTTAAATTATAGAACAAATCAATATTTCCAGCAATATGCAGTGAAGTGAACCTACCAGGCTACTCCAGGCTGAAAAATATCTTGGAAATTTTACAAATGATACTTCTTCTCTCTCTCTCTCTCACACACACACACACACACACCCACGCACGCGCGCGCTGGCGGGCACGCAATACCATCAGGATCTATTAACCCTGGATGAATTTCACTAACATTGTGGATCTATGGCTAAGACTTTTCCTAATGATAAAATGTGTTTTCCGTTTTCTATTCCTGTATGCCCATCCAGGAGCTAGGAAAGAAGACCGAGAGAGAAATGTAGAAAGAGGGCTGCTCAGCTTTGCTGTTTCCACCAATACCTGTGATCTGTAGGCAGGAAAGATCCTTATTATCAAAGTGAGCAAATTCCTTACTCCTTCTAACAGCAGGCAGTGACCTGCATCAAATAGCGAATGGAACCATGAAAACCTTTTGTCACAGAGACTCTGTTGAAGAATCAGTGACACCCTGTCTAATTGAGTCCTTGTGGATGAAGCTGGTGTCTGCGTGAAGGAGCCTCTTAGTTAGTTATTGCACTGGAGGAGTTCAGGACTTACTAGCTCTTGAGATTTCTGTTTGTGCATATCCTGTCTATCCTCCCAAGTCTGAATTCATGCATGTTACAAAGATTTTGTAGATTTTATTAGTTTGGAGGAATAATTATTATAATAGGAGAAGAAACAATATAAATTTAGATAAATGTTAATTTTATTTATTTCATCACCTTGCCACATCCTTTTCTCTGGCTATAAATCAAATGGAAGTGTGGCTGCTACCTTCAAGCCAGGGAAGTTTCTCTTATTTCTTCAAACGAACCCCATTTCTTCATACACTCTGCATTTGTTTTTACCATTGCTTTTCCCTGGGGAAGGCTTTCCTTTGCTCTTTCGCTAGAGGAAATCTGCCTCCTCTCTCCCAACTAGCTTAGCAACACCTCTTGCTCGTATCTTTTCCAAACATCTGGGTTTAAATCATTGTTCTGTCCTCAGTGAACTTTCAGTATTTTATTTAGACTGGTAGCCAGACAAAGTGATTACTGGGAACAATAATCATGTGAGATTAGAACACATATTCTGGGGCAAGAGGGATTATGGGTCAAATATGCTTTGTACAAACCATATATTACATCCCCATTTGGTAAGTAGCAAAGCATGAATGCACTCATGGAGTTATTTATGCATTCTTTAAATAATTTCTAGGTACCTGCAAGCATGTGTAGAGCTGTTCTATCTTATTAATTACCATTAATATACCTGCTGTACCTCAGATTTACAGATTAAAATAAAGAAAGAAAAGGTTGTATACTACTTACGTGGTATTGTATTATCTGCATTAAATGATAAGGAATTATTTACCATGTGGAAATCATATAAATCATTCTTTTTTTGGTAGTAACAAACAGACACCAAGTGCTCATTTTTTTAGACTATGAGGCATATAAAAGCTAAAATAAAAAGTAAAAAAAAAGAAAAACCACAGCTTTCCTCCTTTTTATAAGGGAAAAAAGTAAATAAAAATGCCTTGTCAAGTAAGCCTCTTTCAGGGAATCAAAGGATCAACACAGATTTAACTCCACCTTCTGGAACATCTGCATCTGTAGTCTTGTACAATGGGAGTGAATGAGCCCACAGCTCTGCTTGACTGAAAGTGGCTTCTGAATCAGTAAGTGAAGATTGCACCATGTTCAGCAGCATTTCTGTTAAACACACTTTATTGTCCACTAACTTTTTTTAAAACTGGAATTCACATAGAGCATACGATGTAGTTTACTGGAACATTCAATTAACTGTAACACTCCATTTTCAACCATCCTGAATCATCGAGATTTTTTTTAAAGTAGAACATACTTACAAATGTGGCAATGGTTCTCAGAAAATCATTTGGATTTTATTTCCCTCTCTTCTGAAAGAGTCTTTTTTCACTTTAAGAAGTTCCTGCCTGTGTCCATGGAAAGAACTAAGTATTACAGCTGCATTGCCACTGTGTGCTCTAGGGAGAGACCAGATGATCGAAGATGGCTAGGAAACAGTGGGAGCTCTGATAATTGGGAAAGTTTGGCAAGTAGAAAGCAAAATGTGGAAGGTATGGAGTGTCTACAAGATGTTAAAAATAGCTCCTGCTTTCACTTTCATTTTGTAACCATGGTGTGATGATCGTGGTTGTCCTTGTCCACAGACAGACCTGTAGCCCAGGGGTCCACAGCTGTGGCTAACCACTCCCCACCCCCAAACGTACCCCCACCACACGTGATATTTTGCATTTTCTGAAAAAACCATTTGATTTTTACAGCTGGGAAATATGCTGCTTAGCATCTAGTGGACAGAGGCCAGGGGTCCTGCTACACATTCTGCACTGCCCAGGACGGCGCCTCTTCCCCCCACCACAAAGCCTTATCTGGCCCCATGTCAGTAGTACCAAGCTTGAGAAATCCTACTCTACAGAGATTTGACATTTATATTGCTAGCGAAATATTTCAAAAGTCAGCCTTTAGTGTTTGGTAAGCCAGACTTCTATGCATGAGACTCTGGCCCTTGGAGCCTGAAAGAGATCTAGGACATATTCAGTAAATATTGAGAAATGATGAAAGAACCCTTCATTTTGTTTAGTTTCTTGATATATGGTTGTTCATGGAGATTAATCCTAGTTTTCTGGCCAGAGATGGTTCATAGACAATTAAGAGTAGGAAGGACTCTAAGGTGTATGCTGATGACTTCTGTGGTACCATGTTGGGAGGGAAAGGCCTCTGATGTACTCTGCCATTGAATATTGTGGGGATACAGGAGAAAGTATTTCTCTAACTTACACTAAGCCTGAGAGCCTATTCACATACTACACGCACACACTATTCACACACTACAACCCCTCACACATTTATAGCTAGGCAGCCTATCTAAGAAAATAGCTCCAGACAAAACAGCACTGTATGTTAGTATGGCATGTAAAATTTTCATTTTGTAGATATTCCATCTTAGCCCTTTGATATATTCTAGGCTCAGATGATTAACCTCATTTTATGAATAGAGAAACAGCCCTGGGGAGTTTGCCCAGCTTGATGGGAGCCACATGTGTTATTGCTGTTGGAGCTGTTATTAACCACCTAAATGTCTCAGCTTTTTCTTTATTTTCTAGGTTCCCATAAAAAATGGCATGAGACAAGCTCTAAATGATATTTTATCTCCAACCCTGTGCCTAGCATTCCCCAACTATGAGGTGTGTAAGGTAACTAGGTTTCCCTGCCTTCCCCTGGCAAAACCATCATCATTATTATCAGCAGCTACAGCCTTATATGATTTCCTCTCAGATACTTCAGTAAAACAATGTTTCTTTCATCTATGAATTCTGATATTGCATCTCACTCATTCACATTGGTTTGGATCAGGCATATTACTCCTCTTGAGTCAATCCTGTGGCTAAAGACATCCTGTGTCCTGATTGGCCAACTTGTGTCACATGTGCCAACACGTAGCTACACTCATGTCTTCCTAAACCACAGGATCTTAAAGGTGAGGAAAGGTGCTTCTTAAAGGCAAATCAAGGAGCTGCACACAAAAGAAAGGTGACTGTATGCTGAAGGGGTAAAAACAGTGAATATGATAATAGTATTTCTGTTTATCACAGGTTGTTGCAAAAATTCATGAGATTATGTGTGTGAAGTGACTGCATATCCCAATGGGTAAATAATTAATAGAGCAATAATAATAAAAATAGCAATGGCTAGCATTCTTTTAAACATGTACAATAACAAATATGACTTGCAACCACACACAAAACTTCATGGATCTCAAGAAAATGGTTACAGGACAGGCATAGAATGTGAATGTGTTTGGAGTCATATAATTAAAGAAACGAAAGATGAAGGAAAAAGAGTTACAATAATTGATAATAATCTCTCTCATGAGTAATTTAAAGTTGTATAAAACTCCAGATTTTAAACAAATTCAAAATTATTAGTCATCCCTCAGTACTTTGGAATAAGTTAATCAAAACTAAATTACCAAAACATCAAACTCGCTGCCCAACCATTCTAATATGAGCAGAGATGGTATCTAGAGAGAAGATAAGTATAAACTGAAAGGAATGATGCTTCAAAGAATGAGCCTGAAATGGTTATTCAACCATTTTCCCTTTTGGGGGGGATCTATATCAATAAAGCTTAATAAGAACTAAGAGTGAAATTACTGCTAACTGTGAACTTGATAATGCCCCACTGGGAGTTCATTAATATCTCAACAGGTACACTGAAGCATTATCTTAATTGCACATGATACTTCCAAAAATTCCCTTTCACAAGTTTTATGAAACTGCCGTCTGAAACAAGCATTAGTAAATTTTGTATGGCTTTTCCTAGCTATGCAAATTCCCCAGGAACAAAGAAATTTTGTTCACCTTTTCAAAAATAAGATGTTCCCCAGGTGACTGAACAGAGGCACTGCCCTTATAATATAAAGAGGAAGAACATAATATATTGAGAAAGAATGTAATATAAAGAGGGAGAATATAATACAGAGAGGAAGAAGGCCAACATGCATGAAATCAATTTCAGATTTTCATTTTTTTTCTGAATAAATTAAATAGTTCCTTTCCTTGTGTATTCAAAAATTTATTTTGATTAGAATTGAGTTTGTGTTGAAGCAGTGGTGGCAATTTGGATTTTTCAAACATTCTTGTTGACGTAATCTAGAGCATATCTGGACTTGGTCTTTAGTTGTTTTAACAGCTGTTGACAATACGATGATGGCTACAGGGGTATGTTTCCAAGCCTATGAGATCCCTTGGCTAGTGGGAGTTGACTATGTAGTGATTATGGGATAAAATCAAATTTAGAAGGGCTAAAAGCAGATTGAGATCTTGTCAACACTTAGAAAGTGAAAGTGCATCACACATTCATAGTATTTGATTTTGTATGTATTGGAAGTGACATAGAATTAGTTACTCCAGACTTGTTTGATATATTCTTTTTATTCATTCTTTCTTTTTTCTATTTTAACTTGATAGTAGCAATGTTAACATAAAGTAAAGGCATTTAGCTAAAAATGAGTACACAGGACCCCAAACACTGAATTTCCCGCTTGTATCTGACAGCCTGGTTCCTCAGGGGAGGGAAGCTAATGAGCAGGCAGGGAAAATCAGCCTGTTTAAAATGACACATCCTAGTGTGTCTTGCAGAGTTAGACTGAACCCTGGGGCACCGTAGTATATGTTGTCTAGAGTTGTCACGACTAGGACCTAAGCGAAAAAACACAGTGAGCAGCTTCCTAAATGACTTTCTTGGTCTTTTTACCTTTGAACTTCCTTCCAAATGACAGCTTTCCTTTTTTTACATTCCAATAATAAGGAAAGAAATCCCAGAAAAAGTGTGCCAAGGAAAATACAGGGTGAGAAAAAGTGTTGGTCCCAGTACCTAAAGCTGCCTGTCAGAGACCTACTCATGGCAGGGACAGCTCCCAGATGCTGTGGGTCTTCTGGATGCACCGATCTTGCAGATGGGGAACACATTAAAGGGCTCTGTTCTCTTAGGATTATTCCATTTATTCATTTACCAGCCTACTCATCCATTCAATGAGTACTGATCCTATTCTATTCACAGTACAGTGGTCTCTAATGGTGAAACAATGATGAACAAGACCCTTGCCTCCCATGAGGGTAAGTACTCTCAAGGAAGGGAGAGAACAACAAACATATAATTACACAGATAATTGTTTAATTAGAATTGTGATACTTGTTACCAAAGAAAACTACCATGTTGCAGAAAAACTCATCAAGTGACCTTCCTATAAACTCACTTGAGTGTCTCCTAGAGATTAATGTGAGCCACTAGTTGGATATAATGTCTGATTCTTTCAGGCCACTGAAATAACTCGATCACCACAATCACTTCTGTTGATGAGATATTAATATTTAAGTCTCAACAGTGTTTATAAGGTATGTAGGATGTGTTATTTACATGTCCGTTGTAATTATTCTTGAAATTGGTTTTCCCCTAGCTTTTTTTCTCTTAGATTTACAGAAATTCTTAGAACCATAAATATGGTATAGGTTAAATTAGGAGCAAAGAGAATTCGGCTTTTTTTCTATCTTTTTCTATCTTATAGTAAGACAGGAGTTTGGGAACTGTTATATCTGATGATGTGAAAGGTGATGGTTTTTATTGCTGTCTTTATTGCCTGTTTGCTTTTCCATTGTTTAAAAACGGTCAGGAAAGTTGACTTCTACATAAATCTGGAATCATTCTGAGGCAGGAGAACTGCTCTGTCTGAGAACCTGACTACATGAGACTAGTTTCCGCTCTTGTTATCAGTGTCACCTGACTGTGTCTTTGGAGAAATAATTGGAGAAACTGGGGTGATTTTCTTTGAGAAAAAGACTTGGAGATACCTTTTCAACTAGTTAAAGACCCCCCCCCCCCCATGGAGAGGCGAAATTAGTTTTACCTCTAACTGTGAAAGGCAGGGAGGCATAGAGGAGATGCAGGTGCTGGCTGCCCAGCAGTGGGAGTGGGGACCATTCAGGAGAAGAAAAATCCACATCGAGTCTACTTTTCACTTGAACCTCATTAAGAGGAAGTGTGAGTGACATGTAGGCTCCTGGAGGAGCAAAGATATGCCAATTTGATAAGTCAAATTATTGTCAGTTTATCCAGACTGAGAAATAACAAACTCAATAACCTCAAGACAACACAGTAAAGAAGATTAAGCTTCTTTAAAAAAAAAAAAGAAATGTAAATATTTTGTACATGAATAGTGCATTTGTAAGCCATCCAAGATGATGAGATTAAATCTATTTAGTGCTTTAATTTTTACAATCCATGTGTTTGTGTGGATATAATTTTATATAAAAATGTATAAAAGTGATAATAAGATATAATTAGATATTTTTGTTATCATTTGTTCTTAAAATACTGGCTATTCATTTGGTTATCCATTAAAAAAGAAAACAAACTTAAAGTTCTAGTCTATGATATCTAGAAAACAGATCATAGATGTATTAAAATATTTAATCTAAATCTAAAAAACAATTATGCAAATGTATAGTCATGAAATCTAGGTGGCAACATGTACAATCAACAAAATGGAACACTTTTCTTATCACTGAAAACCTGGAAGCTGTAAAATAAAATACAGGTGTAATAGATCATAAGAAAATGTTTTTGTATGTAAAAGATGTATGGATAATATGAATAATTACATGTCCCTCTTTCATGTTAAATATATAGCAATTCATAGGCATATTGGTAGACTTAAAAAGATATTTGTTTTGATGCTTTATTTAAGCAAAGAAGAATGAAAAATTGAAAAGCTTAAGTAAATAACAGATTAGGGAGTATGAATCTATGTTAGTGTTCATTAACGTGGGACATCATATGAGAAAAAACATGAGGCACATTTGCAAATGACTAAAGATTGAAAAGTACTGGTTTAAAATTTAGTTTTTCATAATTTTTTTAAATTAGCAATAAATAAAATTAATTAAGACATGTAGCATCTTTACCATATGTTTATATGATAAGCATGCATTTATGAAAGTGTGAAGTAATGGAGACATTTATTAAACTCATTGAAAAAAAATGGGAAGTGCGGGAAAGAATACTTTCCCGAGGTGTATTTTGTGGTCCTTACACATTTGGAATTATCTTTCTGTTAATACCCAAAAAGAAATTAAAGATAAATATTGACAAGTTTAGATACACTAAAGAGAAGTAAGTACTATTGTTAACTATGACCAAAATTTCACCTTTACCACATTGTTCTAGGTTTTTCTAATATTACTAATATGTTTTTGCAACTTAAATGATATCATTAAGTGCTACAGATATTTGATTTTTAAAACCAGTGAAGTAGAAGGGAAGAATACCACAAAGATTTGAGTGTTTTGTCATATTTGCTCTTCACTATATTGAAGACATCAAGAACACTAGAGAGAAATGATTGGTGCTACAGTGACATTAGCAAGATCACAACATCAGGCACACAGTAACAACATACATATAGCTTTGAAAAGTTGTAAATTAATCTGAAGGATCAATATAAAAATGACAATTTGGTTTTAATCAATGCTTAAAGTTATTTAGTGATATAGAAGCAAAAAAAGTCTATAGTGTTCTAGAAAGTACTGATTAAAAAAATCCCTAAAGGAAAATTTGATTTCTGTAGAAGAGGAGCCTGGATGCCAGGAAATACATTGCAGATATGAGAGTATGAATTCACGCATAGGTATTTACTCTGAAGTTATAGAATACCTTATAATAATGAAGTTATAGAATACCTTATAATAAAGTATCTTCAAAGAGATAAATACATTTTCTTCCCAAATTGGGATTCTAGAGCCATGTACACTTCAGAGTGATTTGTTGGCATAACTGAAGTTATAAAAATATTTTCATAGGTGATGTGTCAGCAGAGATTTATTGAAGGAAAAGCTCCCTGGCAATGATTTTTTGGATATCACACTGAAAGCTCAGGCTACAAAAGCAAAAATAAATAAATGGGGCTACATCTAACTAAAAAGCTCTGCACAGCAAAGGAGCAAGCAACAAAGTAAAGAGAAAACCTACTAAACGGGAGAAAATATTTGCAAACCAATATCTGATAAAGGGTTAATATCCAAAATATTTTTAAAACTCACACAACTCAATAGCAGAAAAACAAATAACCCAATTTAAAAAATTGTCAAAGGACTTGAATAAACATTTCTTCAAAGAAGACATACAAATATGAAAATGTGCTCGACATCACTAATCGTCAGGGAAATACAGCTCAAAACCACAATGAAATATCACCTCACACCTGTTATGATAGCTATTATCAAAAAGACAAAAGATAACAAGTGTTGGTGAAGATGTGGAAAGAAAGTCCTTCTTAAATAGGTGAAAAGTAATTTGAGGATATCTCTATCTTTCTTATGAGAAAAAATGAGAAGTTGTAAAACTAAAGGTATGTAGTATTCCAGAAAGAACACAAAGTGGTTAATTCCTCCAAGTACCGAGAGAGAAATGCTTAACTAGTATCAACAATGCAGGTGGAAGAACATAACATAAAGGAGGAGGAAGAAACTATCAACTGTGATGCTTTCTAACCAACATGATGTTCTCTTAAAGGAATTATATTAATAGCACAGGACTTAGGAGCAGCGGCTTTAGAGATGTGTTTAATGTGAATTCCATGTCTGCCACTTACTTACACGTAAACTTAGCAGTGGTTCTTGATCTCTCTGTGCCATAGCTTATTTGTAAAGACAGAAAAACAGAAATGTGGTGTTGTATAAATTAAAATGAGACAACATAAGGCATAGGTGAAGAAAAAGAGCCCATTTCCCAAAAAAGGGGAATAAGAAGAAAAAAAGAAAGGATATAGGAGAGGAAAGAGGGCACCTCAGAAGGCATTTATGCCATTACTTGAGTCATCTGAGGCCAAATCTGTGCTAAGCCATCATCAAGTCTGCCTTGCCACCAGGAGAAGATACAAGTAGAATTTAAAATATTTTTTAAAAGATAAAGAAAAAATATAATACTAGCTTTACTATATAAATTAAAATCTCTCTGGTATTGTCAGTAGTTACACTTCATATTTGTAAGAAAAATTTCAATGAAAGGTTGTAGGTGGCAAAATTTAAAAAAATAAGATAGCATATTATAGCTCTTAGAATGATGTCTCATATATGGAAAGAAGCTAAATGATAATTTATACTGTTAATATAATTATTTTGTTATTGGTCATAGAATAGCTTTATTTAGATTCCCCGAGGAAGCACTATTCTGTCCACCAAACAAAAATAAGGGCAGCCTACCTTGATAAAATGTATAAAGGAAATGCTTCAAAAAACATGGCTGCAGACGGTGACACAAAGATTGGGTAAGGGTCCCCAAAGTACTGTTGAAAAGTTATACAATTATAGGGAGATGGTGACTTTGGTTCAGATGATCTAAAAGTTCCCTTTCAAGTTCCCTTCTGAAGGTCTCTCTCTAAATCTAAAGAAACGTACTATGAGTTCTAGCTAAGACTGCATATTGAGAAAATAAAATTTTAAACAAGCTTAATTTTTTATTTGACTATACATTTTCCCAAGATAAGAAATTAGAATAAATACTAGTTGGTTTTAAAATACTCACCGTTGAAAAATAGGGAAAGGGAAAGCAATTTTCCCCACTCTCTTTTGTTTTTCTGGAAATCCTAGCTGATATAATTAGAAAATTAAATGAATTATTGCAATATAACTTGCTTACCTGAAGTCCCAAGAAAATAAACTGAAAGCTATTAGAACTAATAAAAATTTAAACGAGGGTAGAATTCACTAAGAAAATATACAAAAATTAATAGATTTCTATATGCCGGTAATAAATAGATAACAACATGAAAATTTCATCTCATACATAATGCAATGAAAAACACAATTATTTAGAAATAAAGTTAACAAATAATGTACAGGGTTTACAGGGAAACGATTATAAGATTTTACTAAGAAGAGAAAATGAGCAACTGAATGGATGAAATCAGATATTTTCCTACGGGGGAAAATAAAATGTTGTAAATGTATAAATTCTACCCAAATTAATTTATAGCTACAATGTAATTCTCATAAAATCTTAATGGAACTTTATTATGAACTTAAAAAAATAGTCTAAGGTTTATATGGAAAATTAAAAACATGTGATTACCCACAGTCAATTTTAAAAGAACAGTTATAAAGAGGGAATGGTTTGTAATTAACATAGCCTTAAAATATTCTAAGCTACTCTAAGCCAAGATAGTAAAACACTGGCCCAAGTCTTGAAAGACAGAAAAGTGGGATGGTAAAGGGTACAACTCGAAGACTGAAGGATGTTTAAGAATTTAATATATGACAAGAGCTGTTCTTTCCTTTCAGTAAAGAATGATTATTTAACAAATGGTGCTGGGACAAGTAGTTAACCATTTGGGAGGAAATAATAAAGACTATGGTTCTCCCTTATATACCAACCCAAAGTAATCTCCATGTTGAGAAAGATTTACATGTATGCCTGTCACTTTAAGGGAGAGGGACTTGAACGTTATTCCAAGAAAATGCTCATGGATGAGTACGAAGAATTGGATTAGTTCTGGGAATTTTGTTTTTATTTCTAAAGATAGTGAAAATTTGAAAAAGGTTTAAATATTTAACAATGAAGGTTTGGTTTAGGTTAAAAGTCCATACAACAGAATATTATGCAACCAGGGAGAGAGAGAGAAAGAGAGGGACAGGAGAAGAAAAGAAAGGAGGCGGGAGGGAAGGAAAGGGGAAAAAAGCCCAAGATTCCTATTCAATGATAATGTACCTGCACGTACCTAAATACGCACAGAGACAATAAAGAGGTATAACAAAATGTTAACAGGCATCAAGGCATTAAAATTAACTTATTTTCTTGTTTTCGTTTCTCTGTATTTTTTATAAATAATATATAGCGAATTTTCTAAGAAAAAGCATAAACTCATTCTGTAAAGAGTATGTTATAGATGTTTGTAATCCTATTTGATACTCATCAATAACAAAACCATTCTCGTGTGACAGACAACTCTTAACGAAAAGAATAATAAAATAAGATGACAAGTTTATTCTATGATAAAGATCAAAAGTGTTTTAGTTTTTTAAATTGGAGAAAGAAGGCTGAAGAAGAAATGGAATATCTATTTTTATATAGCTGAAGTATTATTACACTACATTGCTTTTATCAAAAGATCAATTCTCCATTTCCATAGAAGACTGGCAAGAGGGGAGGGTTTCAATAGCAGCAAGAATAAGCTCAGCTAGATATCAAGGAGAGTGTGGAGGTTAATCACTAAAGATGACTAATAATCATTGGATCAGTTGTATGTACCAGTTATAACACACATCTCAAAATAATTTCTATATAGGCTTAAACATTCCCTTGAAAACGAGTAACTAAATATGCTGCCTAAGAGCGAAATAAATAGATATCACTATATTTCATATGGTACATAAATTCTTCCAGTCCTTCATCTCTATTATTGGGAGGATATTCTTATAAAGTCACGTTTTCATCTCAAAACTAAAAATCCATTTGCTCTTTCATTCCTTATTCTTACATCATTATATGCATAGTGTAGCAATGAGTATCACTGGATAGAGGGTGTACATGAGTCTGAAGGGAAATAGGGATCTTAACTCAGGAGATATTTTTTATTTACACTGGAAGGGATAGACCACAGACAGCAATCATTTTTGAAGGGCGCATGGTAATGAGGAAAGAAATCTCTTTCACCAGGATTTTCATTACTAAAATCTGGGGCACAGTCTAGAAAATGCATTTGCATTGAGGCACTTCACAATTCTGATGTTTTACAGCAGCTACATGAATGCAAATTCAAGTCGAGGGTGGATGTGTCTTTATTAGCGCTCTTTCAGAGGCAGAAAGGGATTTTGGCAGCGAAGGCATCTGCGCAACAGCGTGAAGCTTTTACATTTCCACAAGTTGAAACTGATGGAAATGTATTGACATGCTTGGCTTCTTTCCTTTTTATTTCTTGAGAGGGAAAGCCTCTCTCTCTCTCCCTCCTTCCCTCCCTCCCTGTATTTTTCTGCCCAAAGACTTTATTCAGTTGATATTTTCTTTACCCAAAACTTATAACCTCTGAACTACAGATGACACATAGGTAATTCATTCTATTAAGATATTTATATAAGCTTTTCCAAGGTGTTTAAATAAAATGTTTGAACAGCAGTCTGAGACTGACCAGGAAAACAACGTCTAGTGGCTATGTAGTCAATGCTGTGAACAGAAATTGGCCTGGACTCTAATAATCTACTGGCCTTTCTTGTTTTACACTTATTTTTCAAATATTTTAGCAACAATTCAGCAGAGTATCATTTCTGTAAGTAAGAGTTCAGACATTTGCAATGGACAGTTTCGGATCTGAATAGCGCTCTCTGTTTTACAGCTTTGTGACCTCAGGCAAGGTCATGTTCTGCTTCCAAGTCTCAATTTCCTCTTTTATAAAACAAGTTACTATTAGTATAACGTAGTCTAATGTGGTATAGTATGGGTATTTGCTCATGATTAGATAAGGCAATGCATATAAAACTTTTAGAATATGACTGGCACAAAATAAAGAGTTAACTAAATGGTAGATATTACTTCTAAAGCAGTAATGATAGGAATATGTAAAAATATTGTCTTGCCTTTGGACAAGAAGGAGAATGTGATAACGTTGCAGAAAACTTGGGGAGTCAAACGTGGGCACTGGGTAACTGTAGTAAAGAAAAACATACTATTTTCTACTTTGATTATTATTACCCCATGTTCTAAACACTCACTCTGTTCCAGGCATCCTGCTAAGCAATGCACATTCATTACCCCTTCCTCTCACCAACTCACTGAGGTGAAATAACTTCACCAAAATAAACACTCTCAAACAGAAATACCAAGCTTTGATCCCACATCTTGTCAATATCAAATCCTATTTTATTTCCACTACACCTGACCTCCCCTATAATTGAGGAGTTGCTCTGGTAAAGACCCATCCATCAGCCGTCACAGAGGCTTTCTCACATGGGCTGTGGGTTGTGAGTCAGGGACAGAAGTCTGCCCTCCTATGGTCATAGCCCGCAAGTGCACCATAGACAGGCAGCATGAAGATGGTGGGCCATCCATCAGGGCCACCTGGCTCAACCCTAATGCTGACCAAGAAATGTTGGTGGGGAAATGATCTTTACAGAGGTGGTCACCAGCCTTACACAGTGACAAATAGGCACACTTTAGGCACACTACACGGGAAGGAGATAAATAGGCTAACAGTGAATAGGATTTTTAAGGCTCAAAAAGTCAACTTGAGTATAGCTTTAGCATGTGTGGGCCAAACTGGACTGTTGGGTTTGGTCTGAGCAAATCAAAACTGACCTTTAGATACTGGAGAAACCGGTGTGATTAAACGGGGAAAAGTTCTGGAAGAGTTTTCAAGCAGAATGTTGTCAGGGTTGATCATTCTTACATGTATGTTAATTGTACCAATCACTGTCTGCTGCTTGCTAAAGAGAAAGAGGTGGGTGGTGGTGGTGGTGGGGGTGTTGTTACAGTGCTTTGTACAGTAACAGCATAGGGGTCCTGAAGTTAGGTCCTAAGCCAGGTTCCTCATGTGTGGCTATTTCAGGGCTGTCCTCAGGGGATTTTAAATTCCAGGCAAACTTTTTTTTTTGCAGCTTTTTCTATATACATTTTTTATTTAGGTAAAATCAGTGTGTTAGGACTATTCAGGTAGCCTTATCTCACGTGTTCCTAAGAAATAAATACTACCCTGACTAAGGGGAGTAATTTGTTACCTAGGGTCCTCCTGTGGGGCTCTAGGATCACCCCACAGGCACAAGTTCTAGAGTTCCTCGGGACATCTGGTTAACGCCATGTTGGGCAGAGGGGCAGAGGTGGCCCTAAAGGGAAGAGACGGGAATCACAGGCACTTGTGGGCTCTACCCAGACAGGACTGCAGGCTCTCATCCAAAACCGAAAAGGGAATTTGAAAATTTTAAGAAGGCCCTCCAAAGTGCAAGGACGACTGGGGCGAAGGCTTCGGGGTGGTGACCCACTTGCCTGGAGCTAAGAATGTTACAGAGCTGCTTTATAACACTCTTGCGAAGAATAAATTAGACAGCACATGCAACTTACTTAGGTATTTCCTTGCAGGCCAGCAGCAATCAATCAGTGTTAGACGGTTAACGATATCCACCAATATTCACAAGCTCTGTCACTTAAACCAATCTCTAGTCAAAGCTCAGTTAGGCTGTTGTGTTTTTATTTCTATTTTTATACGAAGTAAAGCATGATACAAAATGTTTGTTAGAATGGTTATGAATCCTTTTCTCCCAAACAACCGTGACCCTGACCTTGTAATTCCTATGCTGATCTCCTCATTTCCTCTTCCTCAGAGGAGAAAACAAAAGGGCGGGGCAAAAAAAGACAATACTTTTGTGCTGCTAAGAAGTGGATGGTTGCAGTAAAGTGTTTGGTGTACAATTACAAGGTGATATTTGGCAAAACACGCGTCCTGTTTGCAGCTGAAGCCCCGTGTTTGTCATGAGTGAATTGTCAGGAGTACGAATGAGTCTCTCACGTGCTGATGGTGCGCTCTCACGCGGTGCTTTCTTGTCTTTGCAGATCCCCCAGATTAGCTATGCGTCAACGGCACCCGAGCTAAGTGACGACCGGCGCTATGACTTCTTCTCTCGCGTGGTGCCACCCGATTCCTTCCAAGCCCAGGCCATGGTAGACATTGTAAAGGCCCTAGGCTGGAATTATGTGTCTACTCTCGCATCCGAAGGAAGTTATGGAGAGAAAGGTGTCGAGTCCTTCACGCAGATTTCCAAAGAGGCAGGTAGGAAGAGATTGCGATGATCAAGTTGACCCTCTTCAAATGTCTGTGGTTTATAGGGTTCTCTTCAGACTTTATTAAATAAACACTTTAAATAATCATCCTGTCCCCACTCTCACATTCCCAAAGCCCTGCAAAGTCCTCATTTATAACACTGTCTAATAGGTAACAGGATGGATTCCAGACTGTATATGAAAACTTGGGAAAATGTGGCTAGATGCACCTCTCTGTGGATGCTCGTCCTCTCTGTCTCTCTCCAAAATGGGGAGAATTGTTTAGAATTATGTGAACCTAATCGCAGTGCCACTGTGATTTGAAGAATGACAGTGATGCCTCTGAATGACTTGGCCAAAACAAGATTAAATGAATTATCCAGGCAGTAGAATGTATTTAGACAAATAGTCTTTCAAACTCGAGATTATTTTGAGAAAGATAGTTCTATTTAGACGCACTTGGAGAGGATTCTTTTATGTTTATTTATTTAGCTCAAATTGGAAGTAATAGGTTCAAATGTTTGGCCAGCTGTCTTCCACTGCACAGATTTTGAAAACTGAGACAAAATTCTCCCACTTAGGAATCCTGACAATAAAGATTCAGGTTTCCATATCTGGATATATTCGGTATCGTAAATATATACACATATACTTGCTTGGATATTCCTATACAGTTCTTACGCTAAAATTAGATCCTTGGTTTTGTTTGTAAGAATTTCATCCAATCCAAATTGTTATTGACCTGAAAAGTTAACTGACTGTAAAAGCAAACAAACAAGCATGGCAATAGAAACAGAGGTCCATTTCGTGAGGAACAATGTCATAAATCCTGAGGACACAGCTGTAAGCGTTTGACTGTCAGACTACAGATATACGGAGACGTGTAAAGCTTCAGCATATGGTCGACATATCTGTACATGGATGCTAAAAGAAGGGAGCGAGGGCTTGTGTGGAAACCCCGTGTTTTTTATTCAGTGCATCATTGTTAGCCACAATTTCAAAAATTCACAGGATCTGGGTCATTCTTGTTTTCTCTCTTCTGACTTAACACTATTGACCAGATAGCTCCTAGTTATTGACAAGTCTCCTAAACACCATTTCCAGGTTCAAGCACAAACACATACACACTCACAAAAACCTTCTTGGTTGTGTTGGCTTGGCCTTATGTTTTCAGTTTGTTTTCCTTGCAGCCCTTATCATAAGTTAGTTTAATTTCTTGTTTGTTTTGTCTTCCTAGCTTGTCCCCAAGACTAATAGGAGACCATGTCTGTCTCAGTTAATACTGTAGCCCCAGCTGCTATGTTCCTAAGGGAAAATTTTCTGCTATAATTCAGTTAGAAACTTTCTGATTCAGAGAGAAATCTTAACTCTGGCCTTGTGGCATGCTGTGATTTATAGGCATTAACAATTGACTTCATGAATTCCCAAAAAGACACCTGATCATTTTTGATGACTCTGTTTTTATTTCTTTCTTTGTTTCTTTGAATTCTGCTTTGATCAAAATAAGGCTGGAGGCTGACTTGGAAAAATATCTAAAATATCAGAAAAGAAGAAAATAGATAAGATGAAGAGAAAATATGGGTAAAATAGTAAGACATGGCTCAGAGATAAGGTTCAGATGCCGTCTTGCACTGTAGCATTGCTAAAAGTGGGTCCCAAATTTAACACCAAACTTTGTGCTGGATAAAGCAAAGGAAGAATACTGTCCATTCAGTTACAAGATTTACAGTATTCATGAGGTCAAAATCATGGTTATTATTCAATAAAGGACAGCTTTCTTTGCCTTAGGATCAAAACAAATGTTTGCTCTGAGTGTACATAAAAGATTATACTGTATAAACGGGTTAGTGGTGAGTATGTGAGTTTCATATGGTTGTTTTTTCCTGGTGTCATTTGGTGGAAACTTAACATGTAATATCAGTATTTGCTATATAATGACTCTGCAGAAAAGGAAAAGCCCTCATAATATGGTATGAACTCGCCAGCTTATATTTTTAGCTAATTCTACATTGAAATGGGCCAGGAAAAAATGAAGGTTATATCAGTGGCAGCCATTTGGGAGGAAATCTTTCCTTCTTAGAGCCTTTCCCTTAGGAATGAGAGTAGGTAAAAAGCCGCAGGTGTGGTAGAAATGCAAGAAAACATTGAAGATTTGGTGATGTTTCAAAGATTAGCTCCTCTAAGTATTTTGGTATTTGATATGTATCTACAATAAAATTCATTGGAACTGTATCATATGTGCAATTAATTCAAATGAATTCACTTACATGCTTAGGAAGTACACCTTCTCTCCAGAAAGGAAGGAAGGAAGGAACAAAATAAGGAAGGGAGGAAGGAAGGGAGGGAGGAAGGAAAAGAGGAGAGGAGCAAATTACAATTTAAATGGTGTGGGATAAGTCTACTCAGTCTGTGTATGACCTACACAAAACATAGAAAACATGAGATTCATTCAGTTAGTTTCATTGCTGTGGGACTCTCATACTATGAGTATCTTGCTTCTCCAAAAATGATTCTGGTATTTAAAGATACATTTGCATATCCCACTACCTCTAAAAAGAATCCAACTTCTTCCTCTGATGTCCAAAGAAACAGCAATATATTCTAGTTCCAAAAAATAAATAAATAAATAAATATATATATATATATATATATATATATATATGAAGAAGAAAATAAAAGAAAAACTTATTCCGTTGGAATTTCTGGGAAGTATTCATGGTTAGGGATTTCTCAAGGGTAACTTTAAATGTTCACTTTTTTCCTCGCCTGCTGACTCTAGAACCTAACCCACAAAGAGGATACAAGCCCAATATGTGTGGGTAGGTAAAGCACTGTGGCGCTCAAATAAGCAACCATACTGGTTATGGTGTCAGAAAGACCTGGATTTGAATAATGGACTCCATCGCTTCCTGACTCCAAAGTATTTGACACATGATTTCACTTTTCAAGCCTGAGCTTTCTCATAGAAGGAATGAGATTAATGATGCCTGTTCCATCAGATTGATAAAATAAATAAGAAGTTGCGTGGGGAAGGCTTCAGTACCCAACAATACATGATTACAGCACATCCCACTGGTTCCCTGCCAACAAGCAGAGTTATTGTCTGAGTTTGAAACGTTTGAAAGTAACTAGAGTGATAGATGTTATCAACCTTTAGTTGTAATTACAAGGTCATTTATTTTATAGGCTGAGTTACTATTTTTATTAATATGCTTTGACCACAAAAGAAGTATAAGAAGAAAAGGAAGCGAGTTTTTGAGTTGTCCTATGTATGTGGGGTACGTGTGTGTGTGTGTGTGTGTGTGTGTGTGAGAGAGAGAGAGAGAGAGAGAGAGAGAGAGAGAGCAAGTGTATAGGCTCAATGATGTTTCTATGTACTGGTGGCAGGCTGGACTGATTTATTTCTATGCTCTCTGAATAGTTTGCCTTTCGAGATTGTGATTCTTCTTCATTATAAATGGCTTCATTCTTTTAGAATGCTTTAGTTCCAAATTTTACTTTAGACTTAAATCCTGAAGCAGAGGCTACTTATAAACCAAAGCCTGAAGCATCTCCACCACGACACAGTCACAGTGAGTGGGTGAGTTCTCCATTGTCGCTCTCTGATAGAACAAACCAAAACAGCGATGTCAGAGAAAAGAAGCCATCCTTTAACAGGGGCCATATAATTGGTTTAAAACATGGAAGTCTAGGCACAATTTTTCTAAGCTGTCAAAGAAAACCTCAGCAATTCTTCTCTCACACATACTCTTGGAGGGTTTAAATATGCATGGCTGCCGTTCCTTGTTGAACTTTCAAAGAGGACTGTAACATGATTTTCTCAGATGATGAGATTTTGTAAAACAGTTATATTTGCATAAATTGCCTTGTTTATTTGAATGAATGTATATGCAATGGCAAAAAATAAAAAGCAATTTATTTCTTAATATTGCAGGGAATGAGGGAAAATTCACTCCCAATGTGCTTTAAAATTCAGCACATTGAATTTTAAAGCACATTTAGGTCAACATAAAATGAGCTAAATTAGACAGAAAAACTTCTTTTCCTAAGTGCGGGTCAAGGTAAATGTGTATGATAGCATATGGCACTAATAAATTCCAAATCCTCTGAAGCAAATGCAATTCAAGGATTATAAGCACGAGGACTACACGTACGACTCCTGTAGTCTGTCGGACAATTTCCAGGGGGCATCCCAGGGACCCTGCTTCACAATATAGCTACTAACAGTAGTGATTTGTTACTGCCAGGCTGTCTTCATACACACCAACTTTTCAAAACCTAAAAGAACATTTGAACTATCCTTTGGTATTTCATGACAATCACTTAATATAATTGTATTTCAACTGATCGTATAAAGTAATTATTATTCAGAAAAACTACAACTTCTTTTTAATAAATACATCACCTTGGCCTAGAATCTTCTTTTCTAGAATGCTTAGATGAAGATTTAATTGACCATTATTAATTATTATCCAAACTTTGGTGTTTTAGACCTCAGGACCTAGAAGGATTTGCTTACTATGGGATTTCATAGCACTGTGTGCCTCTCTGCTTCACACATGGGATGTTCTGTTTCATCGTATGCGTTGCCAATCATCAGTCTCCCCAGCTTATTCTAAGCTCTATGAGGGCAAGGACATTGTCTTGTGTTCCTAAGATCTAGCATAATTCCTAGAGTGCAGAAGACATTTAATCATTACACCCTAAGGGAAGGAGAAAACGAAGAATTGTATTTTTTTCCTTTGCCTTTTTTCCTTTTTCCTTCTCTTTAGGAAAAGAGAAAGCATGTAGAGGAAGCACTTATAATATGTAATTTGTGTGTAGGCCACACAAAAAAATATGTCCTGGATTTGTTTGCTGTGGTTTCTTACACTTGCCCTTACCCTGAGTCTACACCATTCTTCCCTCTTGCCATTCCCATAAAAAACTAACAGCAGTTTGGGGCAGCAAGGTTATACTCCTCATACCTGAGAATCCTGTCTGTGTCATGGTCAGTATGAAAAACTCTGACAGATTTTAATAACTAGATAGATTCTTTCCCTAACGAGGTGTTTGGGGGTCCTAGCTTAAATATAGATATTAAACATTTGAGGACTTAATGTCAGGACACAAAATCACAAAAACTCTTATAATATCATTTATCTCTAGGTGTGTTTAAAACTAAAGTGTATGTTCCTCCAGAAAAGACTTTGTATTTGATGTATTTTTGTATCCTCCGTGGGTAGCAGCACATTTTAGATTTTAACCCATGCTCAATTTGTTAGCATCTCTTGAGTATGTCCCCTTCTCCCTGTCATTATTACAATTGCCTAGTTCTGGGACCCATTTTATCCACCTTGATTTATAGTTTTAGTTACTCACTCTTCCAGAATAACCCCTCCAACATAGTTCCTATTTAGCTATGTAGATGATCTTTCTGAAACACATATACAGTCATTTCAGTATCTCTTCCTGACTTCCTATTCCATAGAGGATTAAGGAAAAGATATATAGCATGGAATATAAGGTCCCCCATGACCCGGCGCATGCTGTAATCTCCAATCTCACTCCCATATTTACCCTCTTTAATTCCCACCTTGAGCCCCCACATATATATATACTTTCCCCCACTGCATTCAACCTTCTGTAGCATCAGGATGTTCCGTACCTTTGTAAATGGTCTGCTTTCTCCCTGGACCACCAGCTAACTCCAGTTTAATTTTTTAAAATGTAACACATCAGAGAAAGCTGTCTCTTACCCAGTCTTCCTTCATGGTCCTATTTTGGCTTGTGACATAAACATTTGTTTTTTTAACAGCACAACATTTTTACACCTATCTTTACTAATAAGTTAATAGGGAGTGATCAATTACACAAGTTTTGACGAGAGAACAAGCCTTTGTATCACTGTAGCACTAATAAGGCCAGATATTCATGTTCCCAGCCTCCCCTGAAGCAAGGGCACAGTTGTTAACCCAGTCTTGGCTAATCAGACATACTCACCATAAATGAATCAAGATCTAAGACATAAAGAAACAGGCACAGTGGAAAACCCATTTTACTGACAGCAGCAGCAGTAATATCCATGTTTCATGGGTAGATGTGGTAACCAACCCCATCAGTTGGCTATAGTAGTATAATCTCCAACTTCCCATTTCCTGGAGAAACTGCGGCAGTGCCCAGCCAGCCAGCCAGCTTGGTTCTGCAGAATATTTTGTGGGTCATTTTTTTTTCTTTTTGATGTTTTTGTTGTTGTCGTTCTTTTTGTATTTTTGTTTTTTGGGTTTTTTTTTGGGGGGGGGGCTTTGTTTCTGCTTATTTTCTGATTTTGGTTCTCTGGCATCTCCAGTGATTCTGCAAATTATCCAACATAATTTATACAGATTATTTTTCCACTTAATCTAGGCAGACTTGACTTCTATTGTTAGCTTTCAAACTTCATTAATATAATTAGGAATGTCTCTTCCATAAGTTCCACAACACCCTGTGCATAACTATATCACATGTTTGTTGCATTTCATTGTAGCCATCTGCCTAGCTTTCCTCTCAACTAGAAAGTCAGATTCTTAGAAGGTAAACAGTACATTGCTTTTGACATTCAATACTCTATACCCAAGGCAGTGCCCAAAAAAGACTAGGTTAAATAAAGGCACATGGAATTTAAAAATAATGTGTTAATGATACAAGCATTAATGACCCTAAGGCTATAGTTGGTACAGTGAAACTGTTGAAAGTTTTTACAATTCAGATTTTCTGAAGTGATCCTTAATTTGCTATCATGAGCTAACTGTACAGGAGAGAAAAATGGGATAAGAAACCTGGTGATATGACTTATGCTTATGCAGTGTGTATCTGAGTACCTTCTTTGTGGCAGGTACTCTTCCAGGATAAAGATAAATAATATTTATAGTAGTAACAACAACAGAGCAAAAAAAAAAAAATTCTCTGCTTTCAAAGAATGGAAATACATAAGTGAGTAATGAACACAGCCTGGGTGGGGCACTCTACAAGAGAAGATTCTGGAAGAAGGTAGATGCTTAACTAAGCCCCAAAGGTAAAATTTAGGAGTTAGCCAGACAAGGCTGACCCAAAGGGGGTTGTGGATGACATTTTAGGATGAAAGAAGCATGTTCAAACCCTCAAATAAAATTGTCTGATAGTGTTTGAATTTTTGAATGGTATAAGAGAAACACTGTTGCTTTGAAAAAAATATGTGAGTCTTGAATTAATATGATGGAAAATTGTTTTCCATGCAGCATGGTAACCATTCCAGAAAATACTCTGGCTTTCGAGCCAAGAGTGCCGGGTTCTGACCCCGACTCCTTTAGTCACTCACTGGGAACCAGCATATTGCTTCTCTGGGTTGCAAAGTCGTCACTTATTTATTGAG
>RJWJ010011183.1:0-45021 GCA_004363605.1 Indri indri
TCCTAGCACTTTGTGAGGCCAAGGCCAGAGGATTGCTTGAGGCCAGGAGTTCAAGACCAGCCTGAAAATAGCAAAACCCCACCTCTACAAAAAAACAGAAAAATTAGACAGGAGTGGTGGCAGGCGCCTGTAGTCCCAGCTACTCAGGAGGCCGAGGCAGGAAAATTGCCTAGGCTTGGCAGTTTGAGGTGATGATGCCACTGCACTCTATCCGGGGCCACAGAGAGAGATCTTGTGGGGAAAAAAAAAAAAAAAAATGAAAAAGCTCAATCGTCTTATGTAACATCTCAAATAGTCTTTATGGCCTCTGGCATATAAAAATCAGCCCTGATTTGTGTAACAGAAGGCTAAACATCAATTTACAAATAAAGCATCACTATCTGAAGAGGTATGTGAACTGTAATCAAACTGTAAAATTAGCAACACGGAATGCCATATACTGTGTATGTGCTGCTAAATTTCTCAGCTCCTCAAATGAATATATATAGTATATATATTTGTTTCTATTATTTGAAAGTTGCCAATGAAATTTTAAACAATGCTACCTTTGTAAAACTGTTTTTTATAAGCTGCTTTTAGCATTTAGGATATTCTGAGAAAACTGTACAGTCATCAGCACATGGCTTCAAAATAAATGATTCTGCTTTTTCCAAACACAACTAATTCATTTGTAAATTGGAAATGAATATCTGTATCTGAATGTAATAATAATCATCATAGTGAGATTATACCCACAGGCTCTGGGTGTTAGGAGCCTACCAAAATCTCTTCACCATATAACTAGGTCATGGGAACAACTTTCTAAACCCACCACGAAGGTGATTATTGATCTCAACATATTTTTCCTCATTCTTAATATTTAAAATGATGTGTCACAAACTATTCGTATAAATTCTAAACACCACTTTTGGCATTCACTGTACCAATTCTTAGCATTACAGATACCTCCCTATCAGATGTACACAGGGCTGAGGGGGACAGTCTGGGAAACCAACTACTTCAAATGAAAAAAACTGAGAATTGGAGCTTTAACATGAAGGCATAGGTTAAAACTGTAACTTCTGCTTTAGCAATTTAATGCTGCAAAGCGTGTGTGTGTGTGCGTGTGTGTGTGTGTATGGCATATCTGGCAACAATAATATAGGAGAGTGTAAGATAGAGAAAAATGGCAAAAGAAAATTCTACCTATAATCCTCCCATATTCTGCTTATAGACAAAGTAATAGTTAACTCTACAGAAAACAAATCTTTACTAAGTTTGTGATTAAAACAGGGCACCTTGGAGATGTAGGTTACACTACTATAGAACACCCCTGTGAAATTCAGTAGAAGCATCTAAGGTAATTAGTTATGGCCCCTGAGAGTTCAGTGTCATGTAATTCTACAAGACTTGAAAAAAGTGTTTAAAATCACACACTGAATCCATTGGTCTGGCACATTTTTTCTACTGCTCTCAATCTAAGTCTTACCTCAAGAGTCCTTGGTTGCCATGAATCTGCTCTAATTAATTTATTCTCTGTTGTAGAATGTGGGTACTTTGGCTATTATTTCCAATGGGGAAAACTGGTATCTATGGACTTTGAAGCACCCAAACTTGCACCAACTCCTATATATTCCAAATAACATCCTGGAAATCTAATCTACCTTCTTGGACTTGAACCCCTCCTGTAATGAGAAACTCACAACCTCACAAACAGCTGTTACATTTTAGAATGTTCACCTTGTTAAAAAGTTCTTCTCTGGGAGGAGGTACAGGCCCAGAGAGCCTAAATAAGGAGTTTATGATCAAACTGCTACATGCAATCAGCACCATAATCCAGGTGGTCTGACTCCAAGTGGAGTATGAGTTCTTTATTTGACTTTTAAGGACCCCTAGCTATAAGTCTGCCTGACAGGGGAGAATAAGAATCATGATTACTAGTTTAAAATACTAACAACACCTCCTGCATAATACACACAGAAGTATCGCCATCATTTCAAGCAGGTACATACACTTGTACATTGTTAAAAGTTTTGTTAATTCAGTTTTAATTTTCTTAATAGACACATTTCCTTTCAGTGAGCTTCTTCAAATTATACCTGAGACTATAAAATATTCATGTACTGTCTGTAAAACTAAATTTTGATCACAATTTTCTTTCCAATTGAGAATGATGTGGACATTTAAGAACCAATTTTCTAAACAGACTGGGCATTTTCTTCAAGGTTTGTTAATATGTTCCCATTGTTTCTTCCTTTTTCCTTTCATCAGGCCATTTGATGTGTATGTTTTGAGAAATTAAGTACATTGGATAAAGTATCAAATACTCCTCCCCTTATGGAGCTAATAGTCAAGTGAGGAACACAGATATGTAAACATATAAGTTCTATTAAAAAGGCTGAAAGGAAAGAATATTATTTGGAGAATTAGTTTCTCACTCATATTTTTAACTATCATACAAACAGGCAGTTGAAACAACTGATGCTTAGTCAGGTGGATTTCAGCATCACTTCAGCATTACAAGTTAAATTTTTTAATAACTGAATGATAAATCAAAATTCCAAATTTTGAAGTCATATTTTGTGCATTAGAATTATCTCGTGTTAAATAAAATATAGAACAGTGCTTCTCAAAGTGATTTCCAGGGTCCTCTGGGCATCACTGAGATACTTTTCAGGGGGGTCCCTAGAGGTCAAAATTATTTTCTTAACAATACTAAGATGTCATTTGTCTTTTTCATTCTCAATCTCTCACGAGTGTACAGGAGAATTTCCTGAGGCTACAGGTTGTGTGATATAACAACAGTTTGAATGCAGAAGCAGATAGAAGAATCCAGGTGTCTTCAGGTAAGCCAGACATTAAAGAGAGTCACAAAAATGTAAAACAATGATATTCCCCTCACTAATTTTTGTTTTGAAAAATATATTCTTTTCTAAATATGTTATTTATGTTAACATATAATGGATTTATTGTTTTTAAATAAATTACTAAATAACTATCTTAAAATTTTCTGTTTAATTATATAAAATGATAAACATTGATATATAATCCACATAATCACAAGCTCTTTGTGGTCCTGTAGAAGTTCTAAGAGTATAAAGAGATCCTGAGACTTAATTTTTTGAATAGCAGTGATCTAAAATATTAAAAAATGATAGCAACTCAGACTTTTTAACCCACATCACTGTCACTTTTATTCCTCAGATATCTAAAAAGTGTCAGATTAAACTCTAAAATTAGACCCTTTGCTGGGTTGATATGCAGATGTTACTGTAATTATAATGACCAGGTCATTAAAAATATGAAAATATAAATTCATGAAATTTCAAGAGCCCTAAAGGAACTCAGAGTCAACACTTTCAATTTACTAATGAGGAAGCCAAGGCCAATACTGATTAGTTTGCCATAAACTAAACTACTACTTAATGCACAAGTAAATCTAGAGCCTAGTTCTACTAAGCTTTGCTCTTCAAGTGTTATGATTTATATAAAATACTCTTTTATTCAAAATCAACAAAAGCATCAGATTAAAGTAGTTTTTAGGTGTAAACTTTTTTTCGGGTTTCTATTCATAAACCAGGAAAAAGAAAACCATGAAAAAATTTTAAGCAAATCTGTACGTGTCTATTGCTACAGAATCTGCATATTTTACTTATTCATCAGCCTTCCTTTGTACATTTCTAACATCATATTCAGTGGGAGACAAAAGAACTGGAAAAATAAAACTTCTCGAAAGGACTGATGTTGTTCTTCCTTTCCATAATTATGCAATGGCCAAATATGTGCCCTGCTATTAATCCTCTTAAAAACTGAACATGAAAAACATGATAACCAACATAAAAATGGTCTAGATCACAAAGCTAAGAATTTTAGAAACCACACTAATTGTAACTAATTGTTTAAAATCCACACTTATATTATGTACAATTAATGTTTCTCCATACTTTTATTGCTCCATTCTTTCAGTGATGCTATAAAATTTTTAAAAGCAACAGCAAAAAGGCTAAACTTGAAATCTGACAATAGCACGTGAATGTCTGTGATGTTAACAGGTTTCAACTCTGTGGCTTATTGACACCTGAGGATTTTAGAGTAAGCAGAAAGTGATCAATGTATTGAGTGAACATAAACTTTTAGTGAGTCTATATTGTCATCATTAAGAAACCATAAAATAATTTCTTCAAAGTATCGATACAACATTCAGTAGCAAACCGAAGCTACACTTCCTGTTTACTGACTGCAGAAGGAACAGGAAGATACAACCTCTGTGGAAAAGAATTTGGAAATACCTCAAAGAGCTAAAAATAGAATTACCATTTGATCCAGCAATAGCACTATTAGTCATCTACCCAAAAGAGCACAAAACGTTCTATAATAAAGACATCTGCACCCAAATGTTTATGGCAGTACAATTCACTATTGCAAGGATGTGGAAACAACCCAAGTGCCCGTCAATTCATGAGCGGCTTATTAAAATTTGGTATATGTATACAATGGAATATTACTCAATTACAAGAAACGACAGTGATCTAGAACCTCTTATACTTTCCTGGATTAAACTTAAGCCCATTATCCAAAGTGAGGTACCACAAGACGGGAGGAAGAGGCTCCACATATACTCGCCATCAAATTGGCACTGACTGATCAACACTATGGTGCTCACATGGTAGTAATATTCTCCAGGGATTAGGGGGTTGGGTGGGAGGTAAACTCACGACGAATGGACGTGGTGAGCATTACAGAACGGAAGGGCATGCCTCTAATCCTCGCTTGGGTGAGGCAAAGACATAAAATGTAACCAAAATGTTTGCACCCTTATAATATCCTGAAATAAAATAAAATAAAATAAATAATTAATGCATTTAAACAACAACAAAAAAGAGATAAGGGATAAGGAAGCAAAGAATGACAAAAAGGCAAGGAGAGAGAAAGAGAGGAGGAAAGAACAAATGGAAAAAGTGGGAGGAAGGACAGGAAGGGAGCAATAGCAATGGGATATGAGGTTTCAATTAGTAAAAGACTCAAATTATCAGATAGATCAACATCAGGAAACTATTGACTCTCAGGCAATAAAGAAAGGTCTGAACTGCTTAAGAACAGGACATTTAAATACCAAAGCGTAGAAATGGCAAACTAGAACAAAAGTCCAAATACATGAAGCAGTAAGAGTAATCTGAAAGCAAAAGATTAAAGTGTAATTTTACTTTAGTTATTCATTAAGAAATCTTTCTCTTCATACAGATAATAAGTAGGGTAAGAAAGTAATACAATAAATTTCTTTTGTTTAAGCCATGCAGTTTGTGGTACTTTGATATAGAAACCCTAACAAGTAACTACAAGGACTCTCTTTCGACCTGCTGCTCATTCCTCTAAGTATCCTGCCTATATCATATAAAATCCTCACTGTATCTTCACAATGAAGACATTATTCCAAAACCCACTTTTACACAAATGGAGAAAATGAGGCACAGAGAAGTGATGCTAATGACTCACATTCCAAAAGCGGCAGAGCCAAGATTCAAATTCAGACAGTTTACTTTAAAGTGTACAATTTTAACCTCTATACACACTGCTTCTCACAGATGAGAACGATTCCTAGGAGACAAAACTTCACCAGGTTTTGCAAAGAACATCTTCCTTCTAGAACCTGCTCACTGTTCCTCTTGCTGAAAATCCTCTTTCCCCATATATTTCCAACCTAGCTCCTGCTTCTTTTTTAGCCTTTCCTAGAATGGGTTGTGCCTCTTCTATGTGCTATGCAAGAGAAACACTTACCACATAGCAGTTTAATTGCTATTTACTTATATGTTTCCCCCAACAGAATCTGAGCTCCTGGAGGAAATGAAATTGGGTCACACTTAATCATTTCTCTCTCTGTGGCTCCTAGAAAAAGGACTCAATACATATTTACTAATACAAGTGAGTACATTAATGCTAGGGGAGCCCTAAGGAATTTTGTAGAAGCTAACTTTATTGAATATATACACACACACATGCATATTAAATACAGCATGTGTATTTAATATATATAAATATAGATTTAAATATATAATTAATATTAAAGGCTAGATAAAATTTAGCAGGATTGATACCAGGATTTTAATATTGGTGATCATTAAACTTATAGAAAATTATTAATAAAATTATCATGAAAATGGAAGCCCCTTAATTTCTCTAAAATTTCCTTTAAAGCAAATGGAATAGATTATTTTATGAAACATTTCATACATTCACGAATTTGGAATTGAAATACAGAGGAATCGATCTACTAGAAGTCAACAGTACAGCTAAACATAATGAACGAAGCATCTTTAGCTTTCTTGTGCATAATAGTGTAACAGTGGTTGAGTAAGTTGATGTATTTCTTCCAACAAAAAGCATTTAGTTCTAAGCTGCCAAATTTATTTTGATTATAAATTTCCCAGCAACGCTAAAATACCATGGGGAAAGTGAGAGGTCAAAGACAGATATTTTAGTTCAAAGAAGTGACTTGAGATTAAAAATGCTTCTTCACATATAAATATAATGGCATTAGGCAATTAACACCTAATATTTATAAGGAACTAGTAGGCAGTGAGAGAATAATATGTGCGTATGTAAACACATTCCCACAATATGTTCAGATCTGGGGGTTCCTTTAAAGGCGGCTATTCTCTATTAGGTTTACGAAATAAGATGTTTAAACCTTTGTAAACATATTTGTAACGAAATGGTATTTCATAATAAAAGAGATAGAAATTAAGAGGTCTTTTCCAACTCTAGAGACGAATACTACTCAACATCAATATACTTGCCTTCAATTTCAGTATCATGATGCTTGAAGCTGTGAGTGGGCTTAAATATCCTCTTGTCTATGCTTTGCTTTCTTTTATCTGGTATTTGTAGGAGTCATGTGCAAAATTGGGAGAAGAGAGCAAATATAACAATGAGGATCATAAAAATGGAAAATAAGGGTCTTTCTCACTGTAAAAGTCAGAATTTAGTAGGATCCATGCTATAGAACAGAGTAAAAGATATGACTTAACAAAGACCACTTACAAATAGAATGAAATTAATTTTAGAAATTAAAGATAAAAAATGTAAAATCATGACTTCTTTAAAAGTCTAAAGGCTGGTTTTATTAAATGGCATTTTCCCTTTTCTCTTTAAGTTTTTCCACTTTAACTTTTATAAAATTTAATGAGGCCAAAAAGAATGTCCAGTCATCATGAGTATAGAGATCACAAGGTCTGGAAGCAGACAAATGTAGGTTGGAAACTCAGCTCTGCCCTTCACACACCATCTAATATCAGGTATATTCTTCTCAATACCATTCCTTCCTCATCTGTAAAATGGGAATAAAAACTGCTCTCATCCCTAAGACTGGTTTGAAGACTAAATGAAATCAGGCTTCCAAACCATCTGGCATCATGTATGGTAGATAAACAGAGTTTCCAATAAATGTTAGACATTGTGACTCTAAAAGTGGGTAAAGAATAAGAGAAATAGAACCCTGTAATCCACTTGAAGGAACAGAGTGATGAAAACAGTGATAGAGAAATGGAATATTTGTGCTAAAAATGTTTTACACAGAATAGTCATTAATTAATCCTGAGAGGTAGTTAGGCATATTCCATCAACTTTTTCCTAAAACATGTCTAAGTACTTCTCTGGAGCTCTTCCTTGTAATTAAAACAGGCAGATGTACAACCACAAACAAATTTAAAAATCCTCACGAGAACATGATATTGTTGGCTGAATCCCATATGTATCTCCATCTATATGGAAAACAGCCAAACAACATTCATCTCATTCAGTAGATGGAAAATAATTTATTATATGTCTCCTTCGTATGTACAATCTGGTACAATGGTGGTTACCAGTGAAAATCCCAGTGGATTTTTCAAGCTCAGGTGACAGGTACTGTGTAAGAAGGTTATGCATGCAGTCTGCATAAGCTGCTATGGGAACAGAGGCACAGTGAACTTGAAGGGGTAGTGGCATCTGATAGAATCCCCTGGCAACTGCTGACGAAAAGATGGGAGGTACAGCAGGGCTGACCCTATGGCACCTCTGCGTGGATTAAAAAAAGGTGTTCCTTCTTCAATATAGTTACAGAAATGTATTTTAATATACTGATTCTACTGGAGAAAAATGCTTTCCTGTTTTGTCATCATAAATACACAAACATTCAAATGTGTGTGTGAATGCGAGGGTGAGTGGGTGTACATGGCAGAGTGATCTCTGAGTTTGTATGGGGACATATGTGTGTGTAAATTTGTGCATCGGTGCCAGTGTGTGTTAGGGTGCGCGTGACCATGTGAGAATGTGTGAGTATGGGAATGTGTGTCTGTACATCAGTGTGAGTGCGTAGACAGACCTCTACAAGGTCTAGCTAACATTTGAACGGTGCCCCTGAGATGCGGTGCTCTTCCACATCCCCAAACCTGCAAAACCATAAGTAGCAGCTCAAACGGGACCTAACTAGAGTTAGGAAGAAGAAAGAAGAAACCATTTCATCCTTCAAATAACTGAAGATGGCCTTTATTAGTAGAAGCGCTTTGTTGAAAGGAAAGAAATACAATAATATTCAAAAGACATTTCTGAAAGAATTGCACAGTGATGCCTAATGACTTGGTCACTAAATGAATGTTGAGAATGGGCAAGCAGAGGAAAAAGCACATATTTTCTCCAAAGATTTAAAATTATCCATGGGAGTTGGGGCTTCCTCTGTTTTACAGAAAAATGTATACCTAGAGATGTTGGTTGCCAAGATCACAAAGTAAATAACTGATGAAATTGGTTTGAATCCAGATCAGTCCAACTCCAGAATTGATACTTATGGTCACTACCCCACAGACATTTATGAAAGTTAAAAATTTGGGAAATGGAGGATGGTTTGAGGGGAAAGATAAGGAATGAATGCATTATCTTCCACAGTTGCTAGTTTGAGATTCCCATAGCAGGTTTAAGGAGATTCCAATCTTGGAGTCACTGTCACACTTACAGGCTAAGGTTGAAATTCTTGATTCAGCAAATAGTGTTGATGGCTTCAGCCATGTCCTCTATCATTTAGATAAATTTGTATCATGAGTGCATAGAGGAACATTTATTCTTAAACATAAGATGTTTCTCTTTAAGGACACTTCCTTGCATGCATATCCCTATTTAACAAGAGGCATTGATTGCCTCAGGAAGGAATTAGTGGACCAGGAATGCAAGGAGGAAAAAGAATCAATTGAAATATTCGCTTTGCAAAACAGAATTTGAGTCTCTTCCAGCCAATCTTTGCGGGAAGAGAAAGGAGTTTTCTACATTTTGAAAACCCCCTTTACCACATCAAGAATGAAATCTGGCTAACTCAGATCATCTAGTTTTAGTGCTAGATATGATGTAAGGCAGCCGTTCTCAAACTTTGGCAGACATCGCAATCACCTGAAGGTCTTGCTAAAACACAGCTTGCTGGGCCCCTCCCTCAGACGTTCTGATTCTGTCAGTCTGGGGTGGGGCCCACATATTTTCATTTTTAACAAGTTCTCATATAATGTGGTGTTGCTGGCACAGAGAACACTCCAAGAATCATCCATGTCAGGAAAGTTCCCTCCAGATACTAAGCAGAAGCCTTTCATGGAAGGAAGAAAGGAGATTCACAAGGGACATAATTAGGTTGAAAATGATACATGAGTCTCTAAGAAAGACCTTCTGCCCAGAGGATGGAAATGTAAAATACAGAAGTGACACAGGTAGGCTGAGATTGGGCTGGTGCTCTGCTACCTTTCTACAACCAGCATGATGCAGAAGTAATGACGCAGGAGAGGGATGAAAAGGTCTCTAGACAGATGCAACTGCCATAGTTCCCCGATCCGATCTACCCTAGGTTTCTGTGTTGGAGACCCACTGGCTCCCGTGTGCCCTGGAAAAGATGAAACACATCAAGAACAAGGGTGAACAAAGAATGGGCGGCCCAAGGACTCAGAGAGATCAGGGGTTGGCAAACTTTTTCTGTAAAAGGCAACAGGGTAAGTATTTTAGGCTTTGCAGGCCATGCAGTCTTTGTCACAACTACTCACCTCCGATTTTGGAGAACTAAAACCGACAGCCTTAGACAATGAGTAAAGGAAGGGACATGGCTGGATTTGGCACAGAGAAGCTGGATTTTGCTTGCATGTCATGGTTTACCGACCCCAGCTAGAAACCACAGGGATCTCAAAAACCAGAGGCAAAGGAATCTCCATCTTCAACAGCATGTATTGGTATTACAACCTGTAATGGCCAGACCTTGGTGGACAAAGACACAAGATAGAAGCCAACTATATCCCAGCAGAGATCAATGAGGACAAAGAAAGCACGCAGACCAGAAATGTCTCCCTCCCTCATCAGGAGGACATGGGAATTTAGCCCTGCTCCCTGGGCCATCATAGGAAGGAAAGAGAAAGGAATGTGCACTCACTCAGAGAAGAGGCATTCCTGACATGAAATATGAACTTTAAATTGACTGAGGATTTATTCAACTGCAGTTGAATTCCTCTGAAAGAGAACAATATAAACCAGAATGGCTGAAATAGCTTTCTTTAGCTAAGTTGTTTTCTCTCGCCATCATTGAGGCCAGGGTCTAGTTATTGATAAATAAAACAGAATAGTATTTTTCTATGTCTGAGTGTGATGCATAAAAATCAACCTCATTATAAAAGAGAAAAAATATATCATTTCTGTCATCCTACAAGTGCATAGGGGCCCTGCTAAAATTAGAGTCAGGATATAAAACACTTCCATAGAGCAAATGATGTCAAAAGTAGAGGTTCCCTTAATTCCTCATATTTACTGCTCTCAGAGCACCTGTCAAATTTTATTATGGCATTCTTTACTTTTTTAAACTCTCCCCACTAGACTGGAAGTCTCGGTTATAGAAATTACTTAAAAAGAGTATTTTTCAGATCTCAGCAAATATCCAAGGCACAGAGTAGGTGTTCAATTTTTATGTTGAATTTATTTGATTTTTACGTAAGTGAAATTAAAGTTGTTGCTGGGAAACCTCTTCATTAACTTGTTCTAGTGGCATCTACGTTAAGTGCTTCAATATAGAAAGACTACTGTGGTTTACCACATCCATATATAATTATTTTTAATTACCTTAAACAAAAAAGGCCAAAAAGTTGTGTTTAGAAATTTCTCTTTCCAGAAGGCTATTACAAACTTTTATCTGCATCAGTTTTTTACAGGACTAGTCCCAGAAATTCTTTTGCATCTCCCCATCCCATTCTATATCTGTTTCTATCTCATCCCACTATTTCAAAAACTAGAAAACCTACCAATACAGAGCTGGATTATATAAGTAGTTTTACTTTAGCTAAAGGGTCCCATTAAAAGTTTCTTGGCTTCAAGATCCATGCTTAGAGAACATAAAGCATAGACACACAATTTGTCCAGTAAGACTTATGGTATACAGCTATCAAGGTTTCAAAAATGGAAAAAAAGAGAGAAAGTGAGAAAAAGCATAGCTTTATCTGTCTTTCTTTGCAAACAAACAAGTCTTCAGAGGGAAAGGAAGGGGACCTCTCGTGCAAGGAAGGCCCCCTGAAATAATCTCCAGGCCCTGTTATCCCTGTAAAAATGGGCTGAATGGATTCTGCCTCAGCAGTTTTGCCTGCCAGAATCAACCTGCTTTCTGGAGAGGTAATGACAGGGTGCAACAGCACAAAGAGGAAACTGTGCTCCCAGTCCATCCTTTCCTTATCTCAAACACTGACGGCAAAGAGAGGGGCCACAGACAGCGAAGCCATCAGAAGTCTTTAGTGAACAGAGTTATCTGTGGCAAGTGAAAGAAACTCAGGAGAAATAAATGCTAAAATCTTTTACTGTAGAACTTTTCTGAACCAGCCAACAGCATAGAAGAGAACTAATATGTACAAGCATAAACTTATTTTATTTTGAGTATATGCTTATGCTTAGGATGTTTTCTGAGAGACCAAAAAATGTATCAAATCCCTCTAACTGGTTTAAAATAATGTAGTTGAAATGTCTGAATTCATTTTTTTAAGCTTCTAATTTCCATACACTGAAGTTGAACACAACACTATACAGTGTTGAATTGCCTGCCTATCTCTGGAGTTTTTCTTAGATAAAGACCAACAGCATGTTTGTATGTTCTATTATCAATACATGGATCATTCTTAACTGACACAAGGATGTTAGAAAGGGCAGAGCATGTGTGATGAAAAATTAGAACTGATATACAGCAGCTAAACACTTAAATGATATACAAATGTCTGTTCTGAATAGCTGGTACCTGTGCTGAACCTTTTAAATATTTTGAGAATGACCACGCAGAATAACAAAGAGTTCAGTCAACTAACGGGCATGAAGCAGTGAGAGTTGAAGCTGGAAAGAGATAGGGACTAGATTGTGCAGGACCTGAAATATCTCTCTAAGGATTATGATTTTATTCAGGAGAGTACATATAAAATTTCTACATATGTGTACATTTGCATGAAACATGCTATGTTGATGAGATTATTGAGACAATTGCTTAATAGTGAGAACAGCCTTCAGAAATCCTTTGTACGTTAGCATGTAAACCAGGAGGAACTTCACAGTATTATACTGCAGTTGACAATGTTTGATTTTGTGACATTCTAGTGCTTTTAATTTACCTCTGAATGTTTATTTTTAAAATTAACTTAAGAATATTTGGGTTTAAAACTCACAGCTTGCAATTAGTAGAGCACTGAAAAGTTGTGGCTTTTCACAGAAACTACTTGTTTGCACTAGCTAATTGATATATGTGAATGAGAGAAAATGAGGCTCAAACTTTTCTTAAAATAACCTTCAGAGCTGGAAAATGTCTCACGTGAAAAAATTTTAAGTATAATTACACAAAATGAGAGTTAAAGTAATAAGCATGAAAATTTTGCAATTAAAAAAATGTGGGGACTAGAAAACAAATTGTTAGAATATGGTTACTGCCGGACTTTTAAGTTACGCAACTTAATTTGATATTTTTTAGATTTTATTATTCTTAATTACATGCTAAAATGTTTAAATGGTCAATTCAGCTCTCTTTTCAAATTTGTAATAGAGAGCTAGTGGGCGAACTGTCCAGTTATCCTGAAATGCATTCCCTTTTTCAATTATTTGAGCCAGTATTGAAAATTAAAGCTTACACTTGCATATACGCAGGCAGACAGGATGCAGGAAGCAGGCTTTGTGAATGCATTATTCCATTTCCAAATACTCCACAGGGCACAGATTCTCCATCCCAGTTTTCTCTAAGTGTAAAGTCTGCTTTTCAGAATAAATCATTTGCACACAAGCTGGCAGGCATAATATCCTGATGGACAAGAGCAAAGACCAACTTTCCCTTCCTTGTTCCTTTCAAGTAAAAAATCAATTGTAGATGGCCTTTCTGATCTGATTTTTTCTGACATATATACAAGAAAATAACTTTGCCTATTGCTAATTTAAAATAGAAACTTGGAAACATTACTTCAAAACACTCTGGCAATTTTTCAAGCAAGAACAGTTTTTTCTCCACCTTTCACAACTCACAGCAATCCTTTTGAAGATAGAAATATCTTCTCTCGTTACAAAATAATGACGTGTTCTTTTATAAGTTGTAGGAAAATGCTACCTAGATTTTATACATCGACTTTTACATTTTAAACATTCTCCTTCCAGATCCTTATATAAGTGGACTGATTTCTTTATTCACAAACTCGATTCACAAAGTTTTAAAATCTGCACAGGAAGTTTGTGTGTCTGTTCCTAGATTTCTCTTTATGGGGTCTGGGGTAGTCTTCCTGGAATTCATTTTATTGACTGCAGTTTTATTATTATTATTGTTATCATTAACTTCCCCTAGATTTCCAGAAAATCCTGATTAGAAATACATTGCTGTGTTGTAAGAACTTACCCAAACCGAAAGCTCAATGGAAAACAGGTGTTCCCACTTTTACATATTACCATGAGGGAGAAGTGAAACCCAAGGAAAGAAACAAAATTAACCAAATATAGATGTAAATTCTCTCCTACTTAATCTTCTTGTCTGCAGAAATAGTTATGGTAAGGCAGAAACATTACTATTGTTTAAATTATCTCTGCAGATTAATGGAATATATTTTGTCTTATTTTGCTTTCAAAATGGCATTCCGATTTAATATATCTTTACTTGTGGCTCTGTATGTTAAACATCATACACATTTCAAATTAAGAAAATGACATAGATCACAAATATTTGTATTTTCATATTTTAATGTCAAATTGTTTAGTCTGTGTTTACTTGCTCATGAGATTCACTATAAATTACCCACTTATAAAACCTACATATTTTTAGTTAGGCATATGAACAAAATCCAGTTCTGTGTAGTATATATTTTTATTTGGCTGCTATTATTATCATGTTTCAATAGGCCATAAGTGCTGTTATTGTTTCAGTATTTGAAGGTATACTTAACATACAGACCCAGTCCCAAAGCAGTTTATAAACTTTAAACTCTTTTAAATATTTTCATTTCTCTTGGAAAACACATTTTTAAAGGAAACATTTTAATATTATGAAAAATAATACAGTCAATATTTAAGTTCTGTAACAGAAGTATTTGATTAAAATTTACTAATTTATTAAAAGTAAACAAGAAAGTAAAACTTTCAAGATTAGAATTCTAGAAAAATACAGGTTTGCACATATTTATTTTAATAGTTTTAAATATCGAAAAGCCTATTTTTAAGAGAATATACACACTTCCGGGGGCTAAAAAGAAGGTACAAGGTTTACAAAATAAGATACAAAAAAATTAAAATACAGCACAGGATACAAAATTGATTCACATAATCAAATATAAAGATTTACTCATACAATTAAATATAAATGTTAATCATACAATTAAATATAAATATTTACTTGTGCACTTAAATATTTACTTAATATATAATTAATGTTTACATCAATTAATATGAGATTAATATAAAATCAATTTAATTAAATTTAGATAACCCACATCGAAATTGTGACAATTTATAAATCTGTTTAGAATATTAAACCATGGAAAACAAGGTGTTTTCCCCTTAAATCCACAGTATTCAGTAAAAGCATCCATTCAGAACCTGCCCCATCTCAAGTACTGTTAGCAGACTCCCTTGAGATTTTTCTGTGTTCTGTCTCCCCCTGCCCTCACCCACCCTCTACTCCCCGACTGACTCCAAACCCCATCAAAAGTTTTAAGTTAGGTAAATGAGATGGTTTAAATTTCCTAGAGAAATCAATAGGTCCTCTGTTCTGTGTACCCTCACCTAGTTCAGAGAAGGTGTCACCAGTGCAAGAAGAGGAGGGAAGGAGGCAAAGCCTATGCTAATCAGGCTGTCCCCTGCAAAGCATTTTTAATCAAGAGAAACTAGCTATTTTATTTATATATCTTTCTAAATATAGTATACCAAAATTATACCAAAAAAAAAGACAATAAAGAAAACAGGAAAAATATCATGGAGGATATATTTTGAGTCAAGGTTGAAAACTGCTTGAAACTTCTTTTGAATTTAAACTTTCTGAGTAGATTTATTAAGAAAAAATATCTAGGGATATCTAACATGTATTACTCAAAAATGTTTTTGTGTTGTGGGATCTTTAAAGGTATTAGCTACTTTAAAACTTCAATATTTCATTTTCATGCTCTATACATTCAATCAGAAAAGGCCAACATATTTAATGCATTGGTACTGCATCACTAACATTTTTATAAGCTTGAAATTTAATACTGCTTCTAACATTAATGAAGTGGTGTGTCCAGTCTAGAGGGCGATCCCAAAATCTAATATTTTAAATATCTGTTCTCCAATTTTAGCTTTATTTTTTTAAAAAAACACTAAATGCTTTAGTTATTTAAAGATAATAAATAAGTTCATTGGGTTTTTTTTTTTTTCTTTTCAAAAACAAATTATTTTCTATTTTGACCCCTGGCCTTACTACCACATGTCAATGCAGATTAATTAGCTGTGGACTCAAATCATGTCACTCAAACCATGAAGGCCTGATGTTCTAAAAAATTTCACCTATCTTGGCTTGAAGTTCATAAAAAATTAAAAGGAGAGATTCATAAAAAATTAAAATCACTGGTACTATAGAGGAAAGCATCTCTGCATCTCCATAGTCCAGGTCTGTGTAGCTTCTCTAAGCAAGACACAATTTGTGTGTGTGTCTCTTTCTCTTAAAAGTGAGCATCTTTGATTCTTAAAACACATATAACTTACAATTAATATTTTTCCAAAACATTTAATATGGACTTAGTTTTATTAAACAAAATTGTGTCTTAAATTCACTTTTAATGGTTTTTGAACTTTTAAAAAATCCTTGAGATTCTTCTATTTTAAGAATGCTACTTCCAGCACCCACAGTGATTACGATATATTGGAAGTCTAGTACATTTCTGTGGCTGGTTGCTTGGTTGGTTGGTTGTATGTATAGATGTATAGATGGATGGATAGATGAAAGGGGGAGGGAGGGAGAGAGAGGGAGGGAAGGGCTCTAACAATAAAATCTAATATATCAAATCAATACACCTGAGTGAATCTGGTTAAAGAAGATACAGCATTGTCCAAGAAATTTCTGGGGATCCTTGGGGCATAGTTTGAAAATCATTCACCTAAGGAGCCTTAATATTATTAAAAAAATGTACCCAGGATTAAAAATATTCTATAAAATTAAGGATGTTCCTTAAGGTAAATGAAATACCAAATATTGAACATGTTGATTATCATTTGTTAATCAACTCTAATTACCAATTATTGAGCTCTTTGGTTGATAAAATGGGAATATGGATTCGTTTCTATCCTTCAATTTCTCTGTTGGTGAAATGGTCATGATAGCTCACAAGGTGACTTTAAGAACTAATTCGTTCATGTAATGTGGTTAGAGCATTGACTAGCACCAAGTAAGCACTCAATAAATAGTGCCTTTTAAAAATACCATTCCTTTCAACTATTTTTGCTGCTAAAAGCATAGCATATATCATGCACAGTTTTTCATAAATTTTATTAACAAATCTAATTTAGCTGGCCTAAAAATCCTGTCTTTAATCACATATACTTTCATTTAATTTACACAATTATAACAATTCTGTTGAATTCTTCTACAACTTTTTGGCACTATTTTCTCTGTAAAGTACAAAATAAAGTTAAAATCATTGTCTTTGAGGATTCAAAGTATAAAAGCAATGATTTGCTAAACATATTAAAATTTACAAAACATTTTCACATTGAGAAGAACTTCACACTAAGCAGAAAAGGCCTAATTTACAAATTACAGATAAAAATCATCCTAGTTTGTAAAAGAGGATTCTGTGTTCCTAAGAGTTGAAACAACCTATCCAAGGTCACAGAACTTTCAGAATTTTAGGATTTGCTTTAACTGGATGTGCATTTGTAGAAAATGTTATGCTATTCATGTATTCCTTGTTACTTTCTTTTATTCTTTCTTTCCTTCCCCCTCTTTTCCTTCTTCCTCTTTCCCTTTTTAAAATAACTTGTCTAAAGGAAGGCTTATATCCACAAGTGAGGATCCTGAGGCTCTTCTCATATTTAAAGCCCTCCTGCATTCATCTGGGGTGAATTGATGTGGTGAAACCATTCAGCAGTACCTAGAGGAAGATCTAGTGGAAATGACAAACACCTTACCTCTCACTTTCAGACACTTCTAAAACTCCCACTGATGGATAAGCAATCCTCTGTTCAGCTTTTTGCAATGGAGAAATAAAATTAAACAGGGACACATAATAGCTATTCAGTTAATATTTGTTGAGCTTTTTTTTAAATGGAAAGACCTAATGCAGAGGAGAAGAGAAGAGGTTATAAAGTTTTCCTATCCCTATGTATCTTTCAATGGATCTTGACTAAAGTAGAGAGGGAGAGAACAGGGTCCTGTTACATGGCCAGAGCTGGAAGAGAAAATGAAGGATCCTTCATTGTTCGTTGGTATACCTTGTTACTACACCTTTTCTTTACTGTGATGCTCACTGTATACTCTTTCTTTTTAACCGTCACCTAATCTCCACATCTCTAGAATACATTTCCATTCTTGGAAAGAGCTATCTCACTTCACTTCCTCCTTCTATCGAGCTGTCCTGCTCCAACCATGATAAATCTCCTTCCTACCTGAAGTCATCATAGGTCTGTTAAACATGAGCATAGTTAACTTCCCACAAATTTCAGAGCTGGCATTTTCCTTAGTACTTCCACAAATATACTCCTTTATTTATTTAAAAAAACAAACAAACAAACAAAAAAAAACGAGTGCCTTGTGTGGCAGCCATTGGCTTCATAATATTTTCAAGAGTATAATAAATGACACTGATTCAAGATTCCTGAGTCCTTCTTCTCTAGTCTTATTCATCTGCTTGGTTTAAGCCCCTAGCTTTGCTTTACTTGAGCCTAAGATCCTTAGACTAAAGTAATGGTATCCTATCAGATGTTGCTGACTCTAATCTCTCTTTCTTTACCATATCCTCTTGATTGCTGCAAATCCAGTCTTTTCAACATATGAATCTGAATATTTCTTGTCTATCATTAGTAAGTGCTTTGCAGATCTCCATATCCAACAAGGTGACATCCAAATACCGTAGTATGCCATGCAAGGTTTTCTATGATACTGCCTCCTGGACTTAATCAGAAACCCCTCCCTACTCACCAAAACTCGCCATTCTTTGTGTGGCCATGTGGAACTGTTCACCAAGACACCTGTGCCTTTGCACCAACCTAAAGTTCCCTTTATCCTTTCACTCCCTGGTGAACACATCCTCCCAGAATCCACTCAAATGTCGTTTCTTCAGAGTGGCCTTCCATGTCACCATAATGTATTTTACTCTGCCTTCACAATTACCACAGTGAATTATAACGACTTTTTATAATTGTGGATTTGATGGTACCAGTTGCATGGGGACAGAGATGTCGTGACTTATCTTTACATCTTTTCCTGTGGGCTTGACGAGTGATGGTTCTCAAAGGTCTGATTTTTTCCTGGTTTCTATTGAAATATCACTACATCTATCAGTTCTTGCCTATTTTGGTTAACAACTCAAAACAGCTGGTCCAATTTTGTGCTTCAGTTTTTTTTTTTTTTTTGACATAGTGAATATATTATTCTTTAGTACACTATGGATTTGAACAATCCAAATCCCTGGCATTTTATGTTTTATTTACCACTAAGGTGATTACTTCATATGTCATCAAAGGTATTGTCTCTTTCCATATTAATTAGGTTGCTAGATGTCCATTGGGAAAGCATATCCATTGGAATTAGAAATGACTGGGAAAAATTTGAGTTTAATTAACCTCAATATTCATGAACTCCTCAATTTGTAAAATGGGAACAATACTATCTAAGTCACAGGGCTGTACCTAGTATTAAGTGAGATAAAATATGTAGAGCCCCTTGAAGACAGATTGCCTCACACAGAATAGGTACCTAAACTTCTCTCTCTCTCTAACTTTTTTCTGGATAGTTTCTTCAAAATCACCACCATAAGCTTATTTTGATATTCCACTTGCTTTGCCAATTTAAATTCACATACAAATCAGACTCCTACCCTGATGTCAATGAGAACACCGAATACCTATTCATTATCATAACTTATAGCCCAAAATTATTTGTTTTGCATTAAAAATATAGTGAATACATGCTTAAACATGTAGCAATATGGCTCTGCTTCATTCTTCTGCCTTGGTCCCAATAAGCTGTGTAATAAAACTAGTCTGATCACTTTATTATATCTGACATATAACTTACGTTAACTGAAAAATATTTATCAGCAATTGACAAGCAGATCTAGGGATATATCCTAAGGGACACACGAGCTTATGAGGTATTAATAGAAAAGGAATGAGAATGTAGAAGAATATATCTGATTTTCTTTAATAATGATTTAAGTTCTCAACCTCAGAAACAATGTAAGAAATACATACAAATCAGTAAACTAACCAGGGGTCATATGGCATTACACTAAAAAATTAGAACTATAAATAACCTTAAAATGCATCTCTGCAGCAATTAAAATTATTTGCACATCAACTGAAGTCATTATTTAAGCAAATAAGTTAGGAAAAAGTATTAAAATAAATTTGAATGTACATGATTTTATAGAGAAGTTTCAGTATCTAATAACCAATGTAGTCTACATAATCTGCCAATAGAGGGCTGGCAAAAGGTGTGTCTTTGGCAATATTAATATTGTACAATTAAAATTTCCGATATTCAGAATTTGAAAGTGTACTGGGGAAAAAAGCTGTTAAGACACCAAAGTCTAATAGCTAATTTTAAGTTTAGATAAGCTGTAGCAAATAATGGCATGCCTTTCAACACTGCAGAACACGTCTTTCTTTGCATGTCCTATATCACAAACCAGCAATTTCAAAGTACTTATCACAAAAGAAAAAGACTGAAAACTACCTACTACTCCTTTTTAAAAGAATCTTTTAAAGCTAGTAATGATATATAGGTATTATGTGCTGGCATATAATTAGTCAATGTACAACAATATGATATCTCTATCTTATACTTCAGAATTAAGAAATCGGACTAATAGTGGGGAAAAAGTGTATCTCTAATACTTTTAATCCCTAATTTGCTGTTAAAGTGCCATGAGTTATACTTTAAAAGAGAAAATGACTCAATAGCAAAACCCAGTAAGATCAGCTGTATTAGTATTATTAAACAACACACCAATTTTATAAAAAGCTTCTCAGGACTAGCAAACAAATTTAACCATGGGAAAAAGTAAATAAAGATCATATCCTGCTACTTAATAATGGGATTTATTTTAAAACTTAATACAAGCATTAACATTCCAAATCAAGGTATCTGACTTTCAACCTTCCCCAATTTAAAGAGGTATTAGAAATATGATACAACCTTCGTGGGAATAGCACAAAATCTGCAGGCTGAGAGACTGTGGTAGAGGTTAATTTAAAATATTTTCAAATTATATTACACATTACAAAACGCTGGTTTAACAAAATTTTATATCAAGTTCACTTGAGAAGAAAATTTTTTATTTGTTTTTAACTTGTAACAACAATTAAAACATTTTTTGAAATTTTTGTTTTGGTTTAAACTTGCATGCCCCACAGATTGAGAAGCTGTTTTTCTATTTTCCACTTTTACAAGATCATTAGTTTACTAAGGAGATTTCAAAGAGAAATGCCAGTGGTTGGAGTCCCTGAATCTTTAAGCCTTGGACTGGGAGGTATGGAAAGTGGCTGGAGAGCTTTGCACCAAAGGAGCGTTTCCAGGCAACCTTGCACAGTTGAGCAGCCACAAGCAACCGAAACAATGGCTAACACTGGCAGAGATCCATTAAAGGGAAGTCTGCAGAAATACACTTGAGTGTGTGTGTGTGTGTGTGTGTGTGTGTGTGTGTGTGTTTATCCTTTCTCTAAAATAAAAAAAGTAGTTTAAATATGGGCTAGAGTAAATAATACAGAGAGAAATACTGGAGAAACAAAACTAGAGAAAATCAGTATATTCTTTATGTTCTTTTAGCGGTTTTAAATGCATTGGACAATATTTCAGGAATGTTAACCTATTCGTGTGAATAAAGCATTCACTTTTTTCTTCATTGCCCATTCACACTATGAATAGATCATGTTAGGCTACATTTAACCACGCACAAATATATAACTAGGTGATCTGATCTTTTACCATTGGTAACTTAAACTTTAGTACCTGTCTCAGTTTGAAAATAGAAATACACTAAAATAAAAAACTGATGATACTTAAATTATACAATATTCTAAGACATTTGGCCTCGGTGGGGAGGAAGGAATAAAGTAGAAGGTGGTTACATACAGCTTCTTATAGAGTCATCTATCCTGGAAATTCAAGGGACTAGACTCCAAGTTTTAAATACATGTTTTAAATACATGTTTTTATGCTGGCTTTTGTTCTAACATTGTTCTCTTTATTTAATGATTTCAGGTTTCTGAATGGCATTCCAGAATAAAGTGTACTCTAAAAATAGAAACTGAATAATGAAAAGATCCATTACAGCTTTGTAATCATTTAGTTTGTTTCCTATTTAACAATACTATGTTCATTTCTATTTAATCCATGTATTTTAAACATATTTTTATAATGTTAGCTCCTTAAAAGTCTCACTTTTCTCAATCAAATGTATACATCAGATTTATAAATTAAATTATATTGGATGACCTAATAGTAGTAGTAGTGGTGGTAATCTGTTATCTCTTTCATTAGATATTTAAGTAAAATTTTGAGCTTGATAACAGACATATATAAAAGATAATCTGGTAGATAATCATGTCACTCTCTTGCTTACTAAGAAGTTGAAATCAGTCTGAAAAGACCACCTGTAATATTAGAAACAATGTAAAGTTTAGCTTTCACTTAAAAATCATGGATTATACTTTCTTCTTTGAGTTGATTTTTAAACTGCATTTATGTTTTAATTCAAAGGTTTCATATCATATTTGCTTCATATACAAAGACCACCTGCATTTGTTAGGAAAAGCAGCATTTAAAATGCAAGCTGTTCTTAAGAAAATATCTTTGTTTTAAAACGTCATCTGTCAAAAACATACACCTTGCAACCAAAAACAATAAGCACTATATTCTCTTGAAGAGAATTCTACAAAAGGAAATGTGAGTTTTAATTAAACACATTTTTTCATTAAATGAAATAAAACGAGACTTTCTGCCATGCTCTAATAAAATCAGAAAACCCTCAAAGGCACAAATTACCCCCATTCAACGGCTTTGCAGCAAAAAGAATCTATAGAAGCAGAATCAATTCACAAGTCACGGCCAAAGCCTTATCTGTTTACTAATAGAGGTGGTGTTAAGCAGTATGATTTAATATTCATTCATCCAGAAGAAATGCATTACACATGGATGTTTGGTGCAATGTTGATAATTACACACCTGTTGCCATGGTAATTTCAGAAGCTGCAGTGGATATAATTAAAATTCTGAACCAATAAAATAACCTTACCAAAACTTGATAAGTAAAAAATTAAGAAAAAAATCTTTCAAATTATTTTAAACAATAATTGCAAAATGAGAAAAAGCAAAAAAGGAAAGAAGAGATGGTATTCTTTCTTGCTCTTGCTATTCTTTCTCTCAAACACACACACACACACACACACGCACACACACACCCGCCACATGTATCCAGCTTTTTTCAGAAGTTTTTTTCTTGAAAATTCTGAAAGTAATTGTATTAATTCTGTTATCATATTGCAGCAGATGGTGACAATATATAATTAGATTTGGTAGGCTTTGCTCACTGAGATCCATTTCTATAGTTTCCTCTACCATTTAACCATTTAGATTGTTTGCAAACCCTACTTAATAAAGAGTAAAGACATTTATAGCATGCTGTGCTCATTCATGCAAAAATATTGCCAGTTTCTTAAGGCCATACAAGGTACCACCATGACCCTTTCCAAGCACATGCCATGAAGAAAAGGTTTATATACTTTTGTTTAAAATGGTCACCAAAACTTTGGAACATTTTTAGTGCCCCTAACAGTGTGCATGGTGATTGCACAGTTGGATGAGAATTTTGTGCCCTTGGTCATCCAATCATTTGAGGACCCAGATTACGACTGTCAAGTTGTGTCAGGACTTTGCAGTCAGTGCTCACTAGAGTGCCTTTAATCCTCTAAGGTTTTCTCAAATGTCACAGCCATCTGGAGGAGAAGGAGCTTCCCTGCTGGGCTCCACTGACCACAAATTACCTTCTAAAGAGAAAGACAACAATAGAAAGAAGTTAATAAATATTTGATTTTTTTTTTCCAGAAAGGGAAGGTTAAAAAAAAACTACCTTTCCATCTTAATTTAGCATTAAGTGCTTTTATGCAATATACAAAAATGACATCATAATGCCTGCCTGGTAGTTAATTTGAGGGCAACTGCAAAAATTCATTACAAAATTTTAGCAATCTTTCAGAGATTATTTGAGTCACTACTAATGCAGTGCTCATTTATCTTTGCAGTTTCTTATGATTTTAGAATAACTGATCATTTTATCCTGTGCAATAAGCATGATTTTTAACTTATGGAAAGTACACATTATTCTGTGGTTCCCATCTCTTTCCAATGTTGAATAGGCAGTGTTACCAAAATCTTAGTAAATTGAGTTTAGAATAAACTAAAGTTCAACAATTCGTCAGAATCCCCCACTGTAAGTTTTAGAAAGCAATCTGGTTCTAGTTTTCTCTTTTAAGCATATGACTATAATCCTCTTCTCTAAAGAAAGTCACTTCCTTGTCTGGCACAAAAAAGACTAGGAAGCCAGGTGCACTCTCTCTTTTAAGGGACACTATCTGCAGCTGCATTCAGGATCCATGAGGTTCTAATGTCTTTACCTGTATCCTCCAAGTGCAAAAAAATTCTCAAAAACAGAGTTGTAAAATATTTTGTATACACTGTCATAAATAATGCATGTGCCTGTTCTACATAAAAATGTTGCTCTTTTCCCCTAAATGTTCTGCATTATTTGCATTAGCTACTGCCTTTCTGGTTATGCAATCTGTAAAGAATTTTTTTATAACATGTCTGGATACAGTAAAAACCTTTACTATATCACAATTAAGCTTCATACTATTGTCATTATATTTGCTTTTTTAAGGATGTCTTTTGAAAGCCTCTTCTTTAAGTTCAGAACAAAATAACTGAATTATGTACGAATTCTACAATTTTCGTTGTGCTTTAAAATACAGGTCTTTTTTCCTACAAAATTAAAACCTTAACTTTTATGAAGGCCTAACGTTTGACCTTTGCCAAGTGAAATTCTCTGCCAGAAACATGTCATTCTACATCTGCTATGAATGAACCCAAAATTTGAATTAATACACACCTATTTTTCCTACTATAGCACCTCTAGTTAAAAACCAGGTGCTAACCTAGAGCAGAGGCAAGATGTGATATAGTCTGAAAACTCATCTGATGCTCCTCCCTATTACACAGTCACATTCAAATAGCACCTCCTGATTATACAATAGCTGATTTTATAAAGGCATTTAACCTATATTATTTTTCTGTATTATACAAAATATGTTCTATGAATCAAATATTTGTTAAAAGGTAAAACAGCCATAGTCTTTTATAAAGCTTAATGTGTCTTGAGAACCGATAAATTTGGAGGTACAAGTTAATATTTTATGTCCGATAGCCAAAATTTTAAGTACTGCTTACCCAATTTGACATATTTATATCTATGAAATCTCTAGCCTTGGTGATTAATATTTATTATACATTAACAAACTGCTCAACTTTTTAGCTTGTATTAATCTGGGTGGAAAAAATGTTTAAACTCTTAATAGGCAGCAAAGAAATGATGACAAAATATCAGTTAAAACATGGGTATGAATTATATGAACTATACCTGTTACATTAAGAAAAAATAAAAGGTGAGAAGAGGCTTTTATTCTGCACAATCAGCAGGAGTGACAGGTTCAACATATGATGAATAGCATTATGCGATGAGTTACAGTGGTGATTTTAAGTTCAGTAAGTGACACATTAAGTACTGCTATAACACAAGAGTTCAATCAAGCTTTGGAATGCTAAGAGCAAGATGACTGTACAGAAGAAAAATTATATACATAGGGACATACAGCACTGACATTTTGCCAGCATAAACTGAGAATCTATTCAATAAGCAACAGATGCAATGTCATTCTCACTCTAGAAGAAAAATTCTTATATCCGCATGACCAAAAACCACACACAGAACCCAGGAATATGACTGTCCTATGCCAATCACGAATAAATGCTGAGACAAGAACTAAGAAAAGCTATAAAAAGCCCCATCCCAGAAAGACAATCGCCAAAACACAAACTGTGTTATCATTTATAGAACTCTACTGACATTCATGATCATAAACAAACTCAGTTGTTTAAGATGTATAGTATTATTCAACACCTCATTAACAGACTATCGTTTATGTGACAAGATGGCTACTCAAAGACACTCATTACTAATACATGTCCTAAAATATCCATAATGTCAATACTACATGTCATAGCCAAGCAATGTTTATGCTATTTAAAGAGCAGACTACATCAAACCTCAAAAGCAAACATGGACAATGAAGTTGTGTGTTCGAGGTCTACTAGAAACAATGGCCAATGTTGTACTCATACTGTCAAATATTCCTTCTGCAGTATTAAAAGTTATTAAGAAGAAAATTTAACAGAAAAAATAAGCATTTCAATATTACATTGCTTTATAAATAAAGTTAAAATTATTTGAACATTTAAAGAGAAAAATCTAACCAGTATTTCTGTAGGAAATGAACAACTGTTGGTAGCTTCCACATGTTTATTAAAAAAACATTAAATTTTTACATAACCATGGTGTACTAAATATTTTCAATCCATTTTATTTTCTGGACTTTAGAAAGAGACTGAGAGAGATTATTCTGCACAATCAGCAGAAATGGCATGCACATCAGATGATGAGCGATCTTATTAGGTGGGGCATAGTGATATAATGATGGTCTGGTGATGACCTCATTATATCTCATACATGAACTAGAGATATTGAAACATTATTGACTCCAGTCAAATCAAACTTGCACATGCTTGGGGAAATCAACTGGTTCCAGACTTCTTTTAAGTCATTTAAAAATCAGATTGGAGAGTACTGACACTACAGCAATTAAAAACAAAAAAAAAAAACAAAAAAAAAACAAGGAGAGAAGTATAATCAATGAGGAAATACTCTATCGACTACTTTAAGAGGACAAAGTCACTTCAGGATCAAAAGCCATGCTCTACTCAGTCCTTATTAATTGAGCTATATGCTACACACGGTTACGTTTAAAGGAGCCAGGTCGTACGCTTCAGAGGGTTTACAATCTGAATGAAAAATACATGACTCCCACTTCTTTGTTATTTACACCAATATCTGAATGATTCAGAGCTTAGAAAACAAAAAATTATTATTGTGGCAGTTTAAATACAACTGCACACACAAATTGCATATACTAGGACGAGTTACTCCACACAGAGCATTAATTACACAGATCAGATTCAGATCAAAGAGTAAAACAGACATTGCACAGTGAAACAGTGTGGCAGCTCAGTAGACTCATGTTATTCTTCTCTTGAACAGAGGGAAGATAACGCAGTGCATTGCCAGAGTGCTCCAGACCATCACGCAGAAAAAAATCAATCTTCATATACTCAAAAAGCTCCTATTACCTGCTTGGCAAGGTATGCATTGCAGGAAACAAAATTAACTAGGTTTCCTTGCATTCCAAAAATACATTATAGCAGAGGAGAAAAATACCTTTTATGTTTAATCAAAAGAAAGGTAAATAAAATAAAAGATATATGAAAGATACTCTCCTAAAAATAAAAAAAGATTTTATGAAGCTAGGGCTACCAGCACTGTTTCTTAGCCCACAGAAGTTACAGAGCATAATATGATTAGAGGTCCTTATATTTGGCTAAGTGGAAGTCAAGGATGACCATTCAGAAAATAGTTCACTACTGTACATGCAGTAAAAAAACGCAGGGTGTCAAGGAGGAAGACAGGAAAAGGATGTAAACCATGTGTGAGGAGTTTGGCAGTAAAGGGAAAGGAAAGAGAAAATATTGGCTACATATTCATTCTCCCTGCCTCGATCAGTGGCAACAGAAGGCCATTCCTTTCATTTAAGCCTTCATATGTCTGGGTGACATCAAAATTTTTGGTAGCAGTTTTTCAATACAGGGGGAGAGAGAGAGAGAGAGAGAAAGAGAGAAAGGAAATATCATCATTAAAGAAGACCATGAAAACATGGATAATAACCAAATAAAATTTCCCTAAGATTTCTTCCCATATTGCCCTACCAGAATGAATTTTCTCTTTCCCAATCCCACAGGAATTTGTTTATTTTCCCTTTCGAGTACTTATATCCTTGTCACCTTTATCAGAGGGGTGTCTCCACATGGCTGTCTAACCTCCTTGATCATAACCTAGGATAGCAAAAAGACCATATGTTTCTATCTTTGTGGTTTCAACTATATTTTAAAAGATATTTTGTGTGGACTAGGTCCTAAACAAATAAACAAAAAGATGATTACTGAATGAATGTCAATATGAAATTACAAAAAAAGATTTATGGTTCTGAATACAAAAGTCATTATCAGAAATAAAGCGCTGATTTATCAGTTTCCTAACATATACATCTAGGCTTCTAATCATGGCCCAGTCAGTCTATCCACAGCTAGTCAGCTATGCTGCTGCTTGTGCCTGCGTAGACATCAGAACTTGTAGGTGAACAAAAGAGATTTGTGAATGAGTTGATGAATGGCAGGATCAACTTAAATGACCATAAGATAAATATTTCAAAAGGTAAAAAAAGGAACAGATAGATATAGCAAATCAATTTTATTTTAAAGTAGCATATTCAAATTTAGATTCCAGTTCTAGATCCTAGATTGATTAGACTCATGCTAAACATTCTAGCCTCAGTAATACTTTGTTATGACATACAGGTCAGATTTAGATATAGCATGGGTCAAATTCCATGCCACCCAAATCTAAAGCAATGTGGAACATCTATATATAGGGAAAATGATGCAGCACAACCCTGTTAGCTTATGTTATAATTCTTGATTCTTCCTGATATCAAGACTGAAATAAACAACACTGTCATAAATTTGCCATTTTAGCATTTATTGATAAACTTTCATGAAATACTGGAAAATTTACCTTTATTCTTATTATTTCTAATATGTGTCTATTAAGCAGGAAAAGGAAGATGGCCTCCAGCTAAGAGGGCCCCTTAGGTCAAAGGGGACCAGGGGACCAGCTCCCCACCATTCAGGGCCCCCTCCTCCTCCTCCCCTTCCCTGCCTGAGCTGAGGACCAGTAAGGGTTCCACAGGGGAAGATTAAGCCAGGGCACTCAGAAGCAGCTGCCTTGCCTCTGACAGAGCACCTATCACACCCAGGATTCCAAGGTGCTCAGGACACACTCCCTTTCCTCTAAAAAGCCACAGCAAGCGCTTTTGTGTTCACCAAAGATGAAAGCTACCACCTCCCCTGAGGGAAGGTGGGGCAAGCAGTCTTCTCCCCATGAGATTCCTGTCTCTTCTGGGAGAAGCCTACCCACCCTGGAGGCAAGTCCCTGGCACAACCACACCTCCCCTGGCAGAGCATTTTAGCCACAGCTCACAGCCAATCTGATAGCCTTGCACACAGTGAGTTAAGCTGCTCCCATCGCCTCTGCTGCAGCTGGGTCAGAGTGGGAGATGAGAATCTGGCTGCTTTTGTGTCCCCAAAGTACAGAGACTGTTGTCACTGCTAAGAGAGGAAGTTGTGAGTGGTGTCTGTGTTGCACAGCTACATACTTCTGCTAATTTTGTCAAGAAGGGGCCACTTCTCCTGTCACAGGTTCACAGTACATCTGCCCTTCTCCTGCCTGAGCATTATTCTGGAGCAGGAGATCACTATACCCCTTACTATCAAAATCAGTGCCTGAACACAGGGAGGCTTGAGGGCAAATTTTCCAGCCTGGTCTTGGTCTGGTACCCCAGGACTCAAGCATGCCATCCTACAGGCTAGAATCTGGGGATTATCTGACCTAGTCCCCCAGCACTTGCACCTGAATACTATCCCAGGTGTCTGAGGTCCAACTGACCCCAATTGCCAGCAACACCACAGCAGGCACCTACCTGCATGGCCCAAAGGTAGTCAACCTCTCCCTCTCTACACTGAGCAACAGAGTTCCCAGCATAGAAGAAGTGGTGAGGTATCTGTTTTGAGCTGAGGGAAGAAGTTCCTTATGAGGAAGAACCAGCATAAGAACTCTGGCGATATGAAAAATAACTCTCTCCACCCCCCCCCCTCCAAAGGATTACACTAGCTTTCCAGCTATGGACTCCAACCAAAAGGAAATTCATGAAATGTCAGACATGGAATTCAAAATACAGATCACAAGTACACTCAATGGGATTGATGAGAAAGTTGAAAACCAACACAAACAAACCATAATAATAATAATAATAATAATAATAATAATAATAATGTACATAAATGAAAAGTTCACTAAAGAGAGAGATAATTTTTGAAAAAAATGATAGGACTTCTGGAAATAACAGAGTCAGAGAATTTAAAAATACAGTATAAAGTCTTAACAACAGAATAAATCAAGCAGAAGAAAGAATTTCAGAGTGTGAAGAAAGGTTCTCAAATTAACTCAGTCAGTAAAAAAAATAAAGATAAAAGAATTATGAGAAATAAACAAAATCTCTGAGAAATATGGGATTATGTAAAACACCCAAACATAAGAATCATATGTATTCCTGAGGAAGAAGAAAAATCAAAAAGCATAAAAAAACCTATCTGAAGGAATAATGGAGGAAAACTTCCCTAGTCTTGCTAGAGATTTAGACATTGAGACACAAGAAAGTAAATAAAATCCTAGAAGAGTCAATGCAAACAGGACATCACCAAGGTACATAGTCATCTATCTGGCCAAAGTAAAAGAAAAAAATCCTATAAGGTGTGAGATGAAAACAGCAAGTAACTTACAAGGAAAATCCTTCAAACATTAGACTTCTCAACAGAAACCTTACAGGTCCCATCTTCAATCTTCTTAAACAGAATAACAGTCAACCAAGAATACTGTATCCTGCAAAGTTAAGTTTGATAAATGAAGGAGAAGTAAAATCTTTTCCAGATAAGCAAACACTAAAAGAAATTGTTATCACTTGACCTGCCCTACAAAGCTCCAAAGGACTCTAAACAACAAAAAGAATGGCTAATATCCACCAGTGAAAAAAGATTCCAAAGTAAAAACTCACAGCTCTGGCTGGGCGCGGTGGCTCACACCTGTAATCCTAGCACTCTGGGAGGCCGAGGCGGGTGGATTGTTTGAGCTCAGGAGTTCAAGACCAGCCTGAGCAAGAGCGAGACCCCGTCTCTACTAAAAATAGAAAGAAATTAATCAGACAACTAAAAATATATAGAAAAAATTAGCCGGGCATGGTGGCACATGCCTGTAATCCCAGCTACTGGGGAGGCTGAGGCAGTAGGATCACTTGAGCCCAGGAGTTTGAGGTTGCTGTGAGCTAGGCTAATGCCATGGCACTCACTCTAGCCAGGGCAACAGAGTGAGACTCGGTCTCAAAAAAAAAAAAAAACCTCACGGCACTTATAAACAGTAACACAAGGGAGAAGGGAGAATACAAAGCAATTAGGTAACAATCAACATGATGACTGGAACAATATCTCACTTTTCGATATTAGCATTGAATGTAAACTGTCTAAATGCCTTACTTAAAAGAAATAGATTGACAGAATGCATGAAATAAAAACACAACCCAAAGTTCTGTTGTCTCCAATTAACCCATTTAACTTGTAAAGAGTCACAGAGGGCCGGTACAGTGGTGCACACCTATAATCTTAGCACTCTAGGAGGCCGAGGAAGGAGGATTTCTTGATCTCAGGAGTTCGAGATCAGCCTGAGCAAGGGTGAGACTCTATCTCTACTAAAAATAGAAAAATTAGCCAGATATTGTGGCATACACCTGTAGTTTCAGATACTCAGTAAGCTGAGGCAGGATCATTTGAGCCCAGAAGTTCAAGGTTGCAGTGAGCTATGATGATGCCACTGCACTCTACCCAGGGTGACAGAGTGAGACTTTGTCTCAAAAAAAAGGAAACTGAAGCCCCCTTCTCCTTCCCCATCCCCTCAAAAAAGTCACAGAGACTCAAGTTAAAGGGGTGGAAAGAATTGTTCCATGCTAATGAATACCAAAAATGAGGAGTAATAACTATTCTCATATCATATGAAACCAGGCTTTAAATCAATAACACTAAAAAAAAAGACAAAGATGGCCATTATATAATGATAAAGGAATCAATCTAACAAGAAGATATAACAATCTTAAATATGTATATACCTAACGCTGGAGTACACAGATTCATAAAACAAATACTACTAGACCTAGGAAATGAAATAAATAGCAACATAGTAATAGAGTGGATGTCAATACTTCACTGACAGAATTAGACAGATTATCAAGGCAGATAACAGAAAAACACTAGATTTTTTTTTTTTTTTTTAGACAGAGTCTCACTGTGTTGCCCGGGCTAGAGTGCCATGGCATCATTCTAGCTCACAGCAACCTCAAACTCCTGGGCTCAAGCAATCCTTCTGCCTCAGCCTCCCAGGTAGCTGGGACTACAGACATGTGCCACCATGCCCAGCTAATTTTTTCTATATATTTTTAGTTGTCCAATTAATTTCTTTCTATTTTTAGTAGAGACGGGGTCTCGCTCTTGCTCAGGTTGATTTCGAACCCCTGAGCTCAAACAATCTGCCCGCCTCGGCCTCCCAGAGTGCTAGGATTACAGGCGTGAGCCACCATACCCAGCCTAAAACACTAGACTTAAATGGGACTCCAGAACAAGTGGACCTAACAGACATTTACAGAAAATTCTACCTGAAAACTGTAGAAGATACATTCTTCTCATCAGCACATGCAACATCTTCCAAGGTAGATCATATGTTAGTTCACAAAACAAGTCTCAACATATTTTTAAAAATCAAAATCATACCATGTATCTTCAAAGACTGCAGTGGAATAAAACTAGAAATCAACTCCAAGAGGAATTCTCAAAACTATACAAATTACATGGAAATTAAAAAACTTGCTGCTAAATGATCTTTGGGCTAATGATGAAATCAAGATGGAAATAAAAATTTTGGAGTTGAAAGACAATGGTGACACAAGCTACCAAGGTAGCTGGGATACCACAAAAACAATGCTAAGAGGGAAGTTCATAGCACTAAATTCCTACTTCAAAAAGACAGAAAGATCACAAATTAACAACTTAATGTCACACCCCAGGGAAACTAGAAAAACCTGAAAAAAACAAATCCAAAGCTATCAGAAGACAAGAGATAACTAAGATTAGAGCAGTACCAAAAAAGACAAGGCAAAGGATCAGTGTGAAACAAAAAGTTGGTTCTTCGAAAAGATAAACAAAAACAACGGATCACTTCACTAAATTCACCAAGAAAAGAAGGGAAAGGGTTCGAATAAGCTCAATCAGAAATGAAAAAGACATTATAAGTGATACCACAGAAATACAAAAGATAATCAGAAACTGCTACAAAAACTTCTACGAGCACAAGCTAGAAAATCTAGAGGAAATACTAAATTATTGAAAACACACTACCTCCCAAGCTTGATTCAGGAAGAATTAGAAAACCTGGAGGGACCAATAATGAGCAATAAGACTGAATGGGTAATTTAAAACCTCCCAATATAAGAAAAACCCAGTACTGCATGGATTCAGAGCCAAATTCTTCCAGATCTACAAAGATGAACTGGTACCTATCCTACTGAAATTGTTCTGTAGCATCGAGAAGGAGGGAATCCTCCTTAACTGATTCTATGAAGCCAGTATCACCCTCACACGAAAGCCAGGAAAGGACACAACTAAAAACAAAAATGGCAGACCAAGATCCCTCATGAATATAGAAAAATTCCTTAACAAAACACTAGCAAACTGAATCTAACAGCATATAAAAATAATTCGCCTTGATAAAATGGATATTATCCAAGGGATGCAAGGATGCTTCAATACACACAAATCAATAGATGTGATTAACCACATAAACAGAATTAAAAACAAAAACTATATGATCATCTCAATAGATGCAGAAAAAGCATGTGATAAAATCCAGTATTCCTTCATGATAAAAACACTCAACAAATTAGGCATAGAACAAACATTCCTCAAAATAATAAAAGTCATATATAACAAACCCACAGCCAACATCATACTGAATGGGAAAAAGTTGAAAGTGTACTTTCTAAGAACTGGAAAAAGATAAGGATGCCCACGGTTACCACTTCTATTCAATATAGTACTAGAATTCCTAGCCCGAGTAATCCGGCAAGAGAAAGAAATATAGGGCATCCGAACTGGAAAAGAGGAAGTCAAACTATCCCTGATTTCTGATAATATGATCTTATACCTAGAAAACTCTAAAGACTCTTCCAAAAGACTCCCAAGACAGATAAACTAATTCAGTAAAATATCAGGTTATAATATCAACACACTTTATATCAGTAGTATTTCTATACACTAATAAAAACCAAAATGAGAATCTAGTCATGAAATTAATCCCAGTTACAATAGCAACCAAAAAAAAAAAAAATGCCTTGGAATATACTTAACCAGAGAGGTGAAAGACCTCCACAAGGGGAACTACAAAGCTTATAAAAGATACTAAAGATGACAGAAACAAATGGAAAACCATCCCATGTTCATAGATTGGAAGAATCAATGTTGTCCAAATGTCCATAATGCCCCAAACAATCTTCAGATTCAATGAAATTCCTATCTAATTTTTCACAGAATTAGAAAAAAATAACCCTAAAATTCATATGGAACCAAAAAAGAGCACAAATAGCCAAAGAAATCTTAAGCAAAAAGAACAAATCTGTAGGCATTACATTACCTGACTTCAAATTATACTACAAGGCAATAGTAACCGAAACGGCATGGTAATGATATAAAAATAGACACACAGACCAGTGGAGAAGAATAGAAAACCTAGAAATGAAGCCAAATACTTACAACTAACTGATCTTGGCAAAGCAAACAAAAGCATGAGTGGGTAAAGTACATCCTATTCAATAAAAGTGCTAGTAAAAATGGATAACTTCAGGCAGAAGAAGGAAACTGGATCCATATCTCTCACCATACACAAAAATTAACTAAAGACAAATTAAAGACTTAAATGTAAGATGTGAAACCCTAAAAATTATAGAAGAAAACCTAGGAAAAACTATTCTCAACATTAGACTAGGTAAATAATTTATGACTAAAACCTCAAAAGCAAAAACAACAAAAACAAAATTTAACAAATGGGACTTAATTAAACTAAAAAGCTTCTGGACAACAAAAGTTATAATCAACAGAGTAAAGAGACCACCTGAAAAATGGGATAAAATATTCACAAGCTATACATCTGACAAAGGCCTAATATCCAGAATCTATAAACAACTACAGCAAATCATCAAGAAAAAAAACAATTTGTCCCATTAAAATTGGGTAAAACACATGAACAGATATTTCTCAAAAGAAGAGAAACAAATGGTTAATAAACATGAAAAAATGCTCAATATCACTAATCATTAGGGAAATGCAAATTAAAACCACAATGAGATATCACCTTACCCTGTCAGAATGGCCATCACAATAATAAAAATTCAAAAAACAATAGATGATGGTACAGATGTGGTGAAAAGGTCATGCTTATACACTGTTGGTGGGAATGAAAATTAGTATAACCTCTATGGAAAACAATATGGAGATTTCTTAAAGAACTAAAAGTAAATCTACCATTTGATCCAGCAATCCCACTACAGAGGATCTACCCAAAGGAAAAGAAGTCATTTCATGAAAAATATACCTGCACCCATATGTTTATCACAGCATAATAAACAATTGCAAAGATACAGAACCAACCTAAGTACCCATCCACTGATGACTGCATAAAGAAAATGTGGTATATATATATACCATGCAATATTACTCAGCCATCAAAAAGAATGAAATAATGTTTTTTGCAGCAACTTGGATGGAACAGGAGGCCATTATTCTAAATGAAATAACCCAGGAACCAAAACTCACATGTTCTCACTTATAAGTGGGAGCTAAGCAATAGGTATACACGGTGATACAGAGTTACTTAATGGACACTGGAGACTCACAAGCGGGAGCGGGAGGAGGAGCTTGATGGAAAGTTGCTCATTGGGTACAATGTACACTATTCAGGTGACAGTTTTATTAAAAGTCTAGACTTCACTATACAATTCAACTGTGTGACAAAAAAACATATGTACCCTCTAAATCTATTTAAAGTAACACACACACACACACACACACACACACACATAGACACACACACAAAGAAAAGGTACTTATGCCATGTACATCATCAACCATAGATTTGGCACACAATGCTAAGCAGATATTCTTACTACTTAAAGGCATAGTGTGATAAAAATTTAAAACACTAATTACCTAGTAATGTTATCAATCATTAGTAATTGTACACATTTCTCAAAATTATATCCCAGTGTGACCATTTATACAAAGAAATCTATCAAGTGAATTCAACCCACTGAACTGAACACAACATATGTTCAATGGCTTTTCTAACCTAATATCATTAACAATAAATTTATCTTAGATTTTGACTCTTCAAAATGAACAAATTCTAGGAAGTTAGCCATATAGAAAAATACAATTTCATACAAAAATCATAATATCTTGTTTGACAAATATTAACTAAAACAGAATATAAAATCACTACATTCATAAATAATTAAAGAATTAGGAGTAAAAGGCCTAAATTAGAGAATTTTCCTTACATCAAATTAAGCTATTACTATTTTGATTACTTACATGGGGATGCAATATAGTTAAATAATAGCAGTTATTCTTTAAAAATATGTATCTGTCAATAATGCATTAATTGGCTCTTTTGTCGATGTTATTTTTCAACCTCACACAATTTTAAGGAGGGCAGGATGTTTAGTGTAAAGCAGAGGCCTGAGCACTTCCCTTGGTACCAGGACTTCTGTCCAATGATCAGACTCAGAGGTGTTCCACTAGATTAGCTTGCAGATGGATTTCTGCACACACTGCTGGCTGCTCCAGGCTCTTGTGGAAATAAGGAATGACAAATGCCTTGAGGAAATTTTCTTTCACTCTATTTGAAAACAAGTCTCTTTAAAATGCCCTTGAAAATGTGTTTAGGAAACATCAGAAGTTACAGTACATAAAACAATAGGTGAAGCTGTGTAAGCACATTTAGTGGGCTAGTTTACTGTCTGAGAGAAAAGAAAGCATTTTGGTCCAAACACTAACTCTGTAGAATATCTCATCGAATTCCTTCTTACACAGTACAGGACACATTCTCCATGGGTGTTGCAGGGGAAAGCAATTCTGTCAAGTTTTCTTTGCTAAATTCTATGTTTCGAAGCAAAAAACCAATGATCTCCTTGCTCTTTATTTCAGTGCCCTTTTTTTAAGAGATGGAGTCTTGATATGTTGTCCAGGCTGGTCTTGAACCCCTGGGCTCAAGCAATCCTCTCCCCTCAGCTTTCTGAGTAGCTAGGATTACAGGGATGCACCACCATGCCAGGCTCAATATACTTTAAACACATATCTACAAAGTACAAGGCTCTCAGTCATTTGGGGTACTATGGGTGACCTCTCCTTAAGGTCACCCACAGTACCCCAAAAATGACACTGGCTGTCATTTTTGTTCATTCTCAGGTATCTGTATCCCTTTGCACCTTGAAGTATCCACCCACTCTATTTAAAATTAAAACCAACCATTCCAATCTCCCTTATTCTTTCTTTCTTTCCCATAGAATTTATCATGTTCTAATATATTATAAAATCTGTTTATTGATTATGTTATTGTATTATTTTTTCTACCTCCTCTGGCCATAAATAAATCTCCATGAGGGCAGGCATCTTTGATCATTTTGTTCATTAATATATCTAAAGCACCCAGAAGAGAAGCACCATTAGAATATTTTCAATAAATATTTAAAGAATAAACAAAATACAGATTCTCGCTTGATTTAAAAAATATTATATTAAATAATATATAAATCAAGAACTATAACACAGAACTGAATGTGTGCAGGGATTTTTTTGTTTTGTTTTTGTGGTTGTCATTTCTCCTTCTCTTCCCAAGATATGAGGAATATGAAAGGGAAAAAGTAGCAATGGAGGGACAAACTTATGTTAAGGGAAAGAGAGAACAAAGGAGAAAACAAGGTTTGAGAGAAAGCAAGATTGATGGGCAAGATATTCAGAATACAGATAGAAGGGATTAGGAATGAGCTATGAACAAATTACTCATACTGAAATATAATTAGAACAATCCCGAGATTAATCTGACATGTTAGACACCATACTAGGGGCCTATAGCCCTAGAAAGATATGTATCCATGATATACAATATGGGACGAACCAGAGTGGTATTTCTGAAACTCTATTAGACTTTTTCACACTGCTTTCCAATTTTTTTCAATGAATTAAGGCCTTCAGGATAGAAATCCAAGACCTTAGCAAGGTGTACAAGCCATTTCAAAATCACACCATGGCCTGTCTCTAGATTGGAAGCCAAGATCTTGCTACTGCCTTCAAAACAATCTATACTCCAGCCACATCGAATCCCTTTGGTACCTAGAAAAGTTAATGACATTTCATACACTTTAATTTTGCACTTGTTGTTAACCTTCTTTGAATGTCCTTTGCCACAAAGTTCGTATGAAAACCACACACAAACTCATTTGCTAAGACTCTCTTTATTTCCTCTGAAGATTCCTCCAAATAGCCCAAGCAGAATTAGAAATATATCCTTTTGCTCCTGAAATCTTGTTTGTGTGCCTGTCTTGACATTAAATTCTGAGCCCCTGGAAAGCAGAGAATGTGTTCAACTACTGTTTACATCCTGGCACTAAGACTGCTTCTGTCATGCAATGACTTTTAACAAATATTTGTTGAGTATGTGAGCAAGTAGACCCCTGAGAAATTGTAATCCCCCCGGCCAATAAAAATCAAATCAGGTTCAGTTACATTATCATGTTAAAGATTTGGTTATTATCTTATCGATATTGAAAACATTTAATCCATATGGAATATATAGTATACGTAGTTTTTTTCAAAATATTCAATTAACCACACTAACAATTTACTGACCAAGGAAACAATGGATTGTTGGTATTTGCTCTCATAAAAAGACTGCATAAATAATAGAGGAACTCCTCCCTGCTGTCTCCAAACAATGGATTCATTTTTTTTTTCCTGGAAAATGTTCAGACAGTGGGCTCATGAGCCCAATTTTCCTGAACATATGTAGCCATTATCCACAAAATAAGCTTCACTGTTTGTGTCAAGAAATAAAGTGAATTTTCCTTGATGCAGGGCTCCTTGCCCATTTCTATAATTTACCACCAGACTCCATCAGAGTGGGATATGTAAATCATGGTAATATATACCCTCCATATTTCTGACTAAATGTGATGCTGGGAATATCCTGTCCCAAAGCTGACATCAAAGCATCATGTTCTGAATCTTTCAGGGACAGAATGTAACACCGACTTCATTCACTCTAATATTACAGAAATAATTTTGCCATCAGAAAGGGAGTCAATATCAGAAAGGGAGACCAATAATGTATCTGTAGAGTAAAAGTGACAATTGTAGGCTGGATAGCACCTGTCTCTTTTTGGCAACAGATATTTAAAAATACTTTCATCCTCTTTAATTCTAACACAAGGGAAGAAAAATCCTCATGAGCAATGCTGTCAAGATGTGGCAATCCGAATGAGAACAATTAAAAAATTTATGAGAGACTGAAAAGGAATCATTAAAATACACCAAAAAAAAAAAAAATCCTTACTTGTGAGTGTATATCCTTGAAAAATTACCTAATAATCCAACCTGAGCATCCCTTTTGAAATGAGTGTCATTTGGCAGGTTTTTTTCCTTTTCCCTTGGATTTACAACTAATTTATTAGGCAACTAATTTATTATTCAAACAATTGCTCTGAACTCAAGGTTTTGATCCACTGAAAATCTTGCATATTTAGTGGCATTTTCTTCTTTAAAATATAAATTTACTGGGGCCTCTGAAGTTTTTTGGTTCTTCTTAACACAAAAGAAGCAAAAAGAAAAATGTCAAAGTTTGAACAGTTGAAAAAAGAATATGAAAGCCATTTTCTACCGGATGATATCAACCTCTTTGCTTCTTACCCACTCACATATGTATGACCCTAAAAATATTTCATAGCCCAATTCTGGCTTGGTTCATGTGGAGGTGTCAGTATTCTTGATCTCTAGAGAGACAACTAAACTAAATGTCGAGTTATCTAAGTTTCTGTCCTGACTCTACAACTACCTACCCAGTTTACCTAGTGTCAATTACTGAATCTTTTTGCTGCTTAACCTATTCTTTGCTAAAAAAATGATGAGAATATGTAACTACTTCCTATTCCAGTAATTTATTGAAAAAAATCTAATAAAATACATTGAAAACTCCTATGAGAGAAATAGGAAGCAATTAGATCCCTGAATAAAGTGTAAAGTTCTTAACCATTTTCTCAGGAGCCAACTCCAAACAAAAATTTTATCAGGCACTAGAAGTTTTTAAAAAAATAATGTGTAAGTCCCACATGGTATCAACATTGTTGAATTAAAGATGCGGTAGACTTTGATCAAATGATCATGGTAATGATGGGGGTAGCTGAAAGGTTAATGGGTTGCAGGCACCACTTTCACACTTTGGAAATGTGAAAACTATTCTTCAGTTGTGTTTATGGCTTCTACATAAAAGTCTGCATCTTCATATTTTAAGGGAGAAGTTAATTTCAGCTCATTAGAACGGGGAAATTTGGGTGGTTTCATCCTGGAAGAAGCATGTGCTAGAGAGGTAAGCTATGTGCAAACCCCGACGTCCTAGATGTCACCATGGGATGAGATGTTCTACACTGTCACCTTATACACCTAGACTATAACCAGATGGGCTTTTGTCATGGAAATCCCTACCCTACATACACCAAGAAGGACAAGCTGGTCAGCTAAACTCAGTTTCCCATCTCTTTCTGCATATATCAGTTGCTATTAGGAGCATGGTGTATCACAGAACAATGTCTGCCCCACCTTGAAGGATCTGAGCAGAGAAATTAGATACGTCCACATTCAATAAGGCCTTTGTCCTTTCCACTCAACCTGCCTCAAATGCTCCTTCCCCTAATATCCACATACTTTCTTTTCTCAAATGCCACTTCTTCAGAAGGCCCTTCCCTGTCTACCTTATCTAAAACACCATCTTCAATGATTCTTTCCTCTTTCTTGCTTTATTTTTCTTCATGATATGTCTCGTTCCCTGACAGTACATTTGTTTACAGTCTGCTCTCTGAGTCCTCTAGATGATGGAAGGAAGCTTGTTTGTTTGGTACATTCTACATCTAAAATGCTGAGCACAGTGAGTCCTTAACATATAATAAGATATGAATCAATATTGGGATTAATGAATGAATGCCTAAGTTATCATTGTAGAGAACAGTGTGTCTCAAGGTTATACGTGCAACCTAACATATCTGTTACAACATGACACAGTGCACAATGGATCAGTGACTGTAGGGGTGTTAAGCTGACAGGTAGGATCTGACACAAAAAATGAGATGAGTCAATGCAAGAAGAAGGAAGCTAACAGCTCATTAGACTGGAGGGGGATGGAAAAAGGTACAAAAAAATCATGGAGAACACAATATCCAAAGAATATGGGTGACAGACTTATCTCCATCCAATTATTGCTGCTGTGTTGAATCTGCTTGGTTTGATGAAATCCCATTCATCTATTCTGAAATCACTAACTTTTTAAAGATAGCTTTATAAAGAGAGAATAGAGGGCATGCATATGCAAGAGAAGGAATATCACTCCAAAAGGGTTAATTAGTTCTGGGGGGAAAAGTCTCAGATATTACCAAGATTTGCGGCAAAGTTCAACCCAATGCAATGTAGTAACTTCCCCTTAGTACTCAATTTCTCTAGTAAGGGAGAATTATCTGTTCTCCCTGGAGGTGGGGCAATAATGGGGAAATAATGGTCAAAAGTAGAGATATTGGGAAAAATACAATAAACAAATTACTGAGTTCTCTCATTCATTTATCACCCCAATCACAATGAGCTTACAAAAAGTAGTTGCATAATTATTTCAAAACTACAACTAATTACCTGAATTGACACAAATCTTTGGAGTAGGTATATATTTCTTATTATCTATTACGCAACATTCCAAAGAAAATGCAACTGAAAAAAATATTTTTAACTAGATCCTCATAAAGTTCACCTCTGAACGCATTTTTCATAATGTTTTCTCCTAAATAATTGCTACCTGTACACAAGAAATGAAAATAATACAACACTGTATATTCAACCTTTATTATTTTTCGAAACAAATTAACAAAGGCACTATATGGCTCAAAGCTTGAACCAAATATTGAAAAATCAATTTCTTGGCAAACTGAATTGGCCAAAGCATCTTTTCTCTTTGTTCTCTGTGGCAACAGGGGACTACAGAGAAACATCTGCCAGTTAACAGATTTTAAAAACAAGCTAAACTCCTGGTTCAGAGTTACTCAGAACAAAGAAAGAATGACTCTCCGATGCTAGAATGTGACTGGCAAAGCAAATTGCAGAGTATTCCAAAGTCAATCTGTTTTCAATGGAGATAGAGGAAGAAAGAAGGAGTGAAACATATGTAACCATGCAATGCTTTAAGAAAGTGCTTCAGAAATGATTCAAAGGGCATATTCTGGATTAGCAGTAAGAAACTGAATTTCATCTTCAGGTTTATTTCACCCAAAGATACTGATTACTTGAAAATAGAATGTGCTGACAACCAGAAAGTTAAAATGTATCCAAGTTATCAGTTCACGTAATAAAACATAAAAGGTGTCTCAGTCAATTATCAGTACATCTAAAGAAGAATTTAACAGCACACCGTAAAGCTTAATGGATTTCATTTTAATACATATAACAATATTCTCCTCAAAAAACTTTTTCTTTCAACTAAAACAATTTCCAAAGCACAAAAAACTTGTATCATTTGTTAACTTGAAACTGATAAATACTCTAAAAAAATAGATAAATTGAAATTTTCAAGAAAATTAGAAGCCACATATTTTAAGAATATTTCTGGGAGAAATATTATTTCCTATATTTTAAAAGTAGAAAAGAATACTTATATAAGATCTCTCTTTACACTGTATTTTCCCTTTCCTGCCCCTAAACATGTCACGTGGAAAACCTAATGCCACTTCCTACATGGTAAAGTAAGAACCTCTGCTCTGAAAAGTCATTACTCAACAAAAGCAAATAAAGTGATGACAAATATTATCAAAACTTTTTTCAGAATTCTGAAAATCAACCAAAGCCTTGCAACAATCTGAGAATAATTTATTCAAGAAAAACAGCTAAATTTCAATAAAACCAGCAAGCAATATTGTATTTTAACTTGTCTATTTCTATTCCTCTTCCCCCAACTCCAAGGTAGACTTGGAAACCAATAGCCTCATAACCCTTTAGCGGTGAAAAACATCACTCCCTAAAGATCAGGAGCAAAAAAAAATCTGCTCTCTCTACTCACTTGAACTTTACTAGAGCTTCTTGCCACAGCAATTAGGCAAGAAAAAATATATGAAGGACATCCAGGTTGGAAAGGAAAAAAGTAACACTACTTCTAATTGCAGATGAGAAATTATGTGCAAAGAAAATGCTAAAAAGTACACACACACACATAATCAGAACTGGTAAATTAGTTCACCAAAGTTACAGGATATAAGATCAATATACAAAACTCAGAGGTATTTCTATACACTAGCAATGAACAACCTAAAATGAAATTAAGAAAGCAATTTCATTTATTACAGTATTACAAAGACTGAAATGCTCACAAACAAATTTAACAAGCAAAGAGCAAAGTTTGTGCACTGAAAATAACAAATTATTGTTGAAAAACATTAAAGAACACTTAAAGGGAAAGACATCCCATGTCCACAGATTAGAAGACAATATATTAAGATGGCAATATTCCCCAAATTGATCTAGAGATTCAACTGATTCCTGATCAAAATCCACACTGTCATTTTTGCAAAATTGACACACTAATCCTAAAACTCATATGAATATTCAGGGGACTGAGAATATCCAAAATAATCTTGAAAAAGAAGAATATGTTTGGAGGACTCATAGCTTCTAATTTTAAGTTTACTACAAAGCTACAGTAATCAAGATATGCGGTATTGGCATCAGGATAAATATGTATCAACAGGATAGAACTGAGAGTCCACAAATAATGCTTAAATTTATGAGCAACTGATTTTTATCAAGGATGCCAATAAAATTACATCATGAAAAATAATCTTTTCAATAAAAAGTGCTGGGACAATTTGATATCCATATGTAGATTTATAAAATTGGACCCCTACTTCCCACCATATAAAAAGATTAACTCTAAATGGATCATACATCTAAACATAAGACCTACTATAAATCTTTAGCAGATTCATAGGAGTAAAATCTATGTTATCTTGGATTAGGTGATGGTTTCATAGATATGACACTGAAAGTACAAGTGACAAAAGAAATTGGACTTCATTTCAATTACAAACAATTGTGCTACAAAGTATACATCAGAAAAGTAAAAAGACAATGCACAGGTTGGGAAAATATTTGTAAATTATATATCTAATTGGGTATTATATCTACGATACATGTAGAATTCTCACAACTCAACAATAAAATGTTGAATAACCCAATTGAAAAAGTGGGTAAAAGATTTGCATAGACGTTTCTGCAAAGAAGACAAGCAAATGGTTAATAAACACATGAAAGAGGATCAATTACCATTAGTTGTTAGGAAAATATAAATCAAAATCACAATGAAATCATTTCATATGCAGGAGGATGGCTAAAATCAAAAATAAAATAATAAGTGTTGACAAAGATGTGGAGAAATTGGAACTCTCATACATTGCTTATAGGATGGTAAAATGGTGTAGGTTTTTTGGAAAACAGTTTGGTAGTTCCTATAAATGTTAAACTTAGAATTACTATATGACCAAGCAATTCCACTCCTAGGTACACACAAAAGAGAATTCAAAACAATCTCTTCTATATAAAACTTCTACATGGATGTACATAGAAGCTTAATTCATAATGGTCAAAAAGCGGAAACAACCAAATGCTCATTAATCATCAACTGATGAATGGATAAACAAAATAAGTCCATGCATACAATGGGATAGTGTTCTGCAGTAAAAAAGGAATAACATATTGATACATGCTAAACCATGGAAGAACACTGTAAATATACGTAAAGTGAAAGAAATCAGTCACAAAAGGCCACATATTGTGTGATTCCATTGATATGAAGTGTCCAGCATTGACAAACGCATGGAAACAGAAAGCAAGTGCCAGGAGAATGGGAGAACAAGAAGTGATTGATAATT
>RJWJ010011184.1:0-45025 GCA_004363605.1 Indri indri
CAGCTCTCTGCTTTTCACTCTTGGACTTGGAACCCCTGGCTGATCTCAAAGAACCAATGAGGGTAGGTCAGGCTCAAGGGTTATCTTGATGCACACTTACACAAGCACCTCCGATTCTAACATCAGATTCAATTACGCGCCCTGAAATTGAAAACCCTCCGTACCCTTGCCATCCAGCCAGAGGGACTGAATCCTGTCCCTGCACCGCCGCACCATGATTTACCTTTCCTCAGATTGCTTACCTCCAGCGCCTCTGCATCAACCTATGAGCAACCCAACTGAAAACCTCCCATCTCAGCAAGGCTCCCTGGCTGGCTGTGCCGCCTGCATCCTCTCAGCATGCTTGTACTGAATATACAGTGAACTTAATTGGGATTTGATATATCATATCATGAAAGCACTCTTCAGCCATTTCATTTATTACTCCCTGAGTGATATCATCTTTTGCCATTAGTTAGAAATTGTTTCATCTGGTTCCACTTTAGAGTCTCTGGCATGTGGTGGGTGTTTAACAGCTGCCTGGGGCTGGCAGGAGGGCACCTATATTGGTGCAGGGGGTAGTGTGCTGGGAGGACCCAGCATTTGGGATCAGATTTGCTCCATACATTACACATTTACTGAGCACCTATTACATGCTCAGTGCTGTGCTATTTGCTGAAAATGAAAAGGTCAATGGAAAATAAACAGCTTCTCTGTATAACAGGTACTCACAACAAAGCCTGGGAGTGGGAGCTGGATAGACAAATACATAAATGTATAATGGTGATTTAATATAGTAAATGTGCTAAGAGACTTGAGCCTTCAGTGCCATGGAGCATGACGAAAACACAAAGAAAGAATAATGAGCTAACAGGGCAGGACCAAAAGGCTCTCGGAGAACTTTTCCTAAATGAAATAATGTCCAAGTTGAACTTTAGAGGAGAAGCTTTACCGCTATTGGAGAAGGAACTGCATAAGCAAAGGACCTGAAGCATAAAACAGCAAGATCGCCATGGGAAATTCCCTCCATCTACAGCTCAACTACTATATTGGCAGGCAAATCCCTGAAGCTCTGAGATTCCATGACTCTAGTTTGTTGCAAAGGTCTAATGACATAATTCACATGAAGGCCAAGTTGTAAACTGTAAAGCACCATGCAAATTTAATACACATCATGACTATCACTTCAACAGTCTTTTGGTGAACCAAAAGTAGACTTCAGGGAATCTCTGAAGAATTGAACTGGGCCTGTTCAGAGGTTGAAGACTTCTGCTTTAGGACAAGAGGAGAAGAACCCATTGGAAATGCAGTTAAGATAAACAAACTATAATTCCATGATTTAGAATTTGGCCAATATCATGAACATCAGTGTGTTTGTGTTCACTCTCCTCAAACCACTGGGGGGTTTTGGTGAACACGGGAAGTCAATAATGAATACCTAATCTAAGAAACCACATTATTTCCTCCATCAACAATGTCAGAATTATTTAATATTTACTTGCTTTCTCCTTTATATTTAATACAGCCAGTTTTTCTGCCTTGGTAGATGGTAAACTAATTCCATGCTGGGAGAGCAAGACCTAGATACAGAATGCAGAGGGGTGAGCTTATAAAATGGAGACTTTTTTTCCCCAGCCGTTTACCACCCAACCTAGGCACTGCCTATGCTGATGAAGTCCCAAAGGCTAGGCAGGGCAGGGAAATGAGTAAGATTCTGTAGGAATCCTTTGAGAGAATTCTTAGTTTAATCATCATCACCATTATCATCACGACCACCATCACAATTTTTAACTAATATTCAGCGCTTACCATCTGCCAAGATCCATTCTAAGGGCTTCACATATATACAGATTTGATAAGCACAATGACTTCATGAGGTGTTTATTATCATTAGCCCCACTTGAAGCATATGGAACTGAGGCTCAGAGAGGTTACATAACTTGCCCAAGGGCAGGTAGCTGTTAAATGGCAGAGCTGGGATCTGAATCTAGAAAGTCGGACTCTGGGCCTTCACTCTCTATACTTAGTTATATTTTCTTTCCACTGGGGGAAGAATCAAGTAGCTATAATCTGTTCCCTAGTAGGTAGTTTCATTGGGAAGATGCGGAGGAGACAGGAGACCTTGTCTTCAGCAAGTGGTGGAAGAATAAAAACAGACCAAGTAAAGAATGCTTCTCTCCTTTTTAAACCCAAAAGGCTCTTTTGAACCCCTCCTTGAAAGGACAGGAGGAGTATATAACTGGAAGATTTTTCTAATTCTCTATCTGTCTCACTTTACGATCTTAAGTTTAGTACAAGAGTAAAGCTAAACACATAGGCTCTACAGATGAAAGACTGGTGTCAAATTCTAGCATTGCCACTGGCTGTCATGATTAGCTGTGTAACCTTAAGAGTACCTGACCCGTTTCCTCATCTGTAAAATGTGCTTGATAAATACCTACTTAGTAAACTTAGCAGAGATCCTATGAAGGTTAAGAGTGTGTATGCACGTGTGTTGGGTAGGCGTGTTCTGTCATGCCTCATAGAAAATGTCAAATAAAGATTAGCTACTATTATTATTCAACTTTCTTTGTATTTAGCACACAGTAATGTATCCATGTCACTTACTAAACAATAGCATAAGTAATGTGCTATACCAATCTTTGGGGACATGTGAATAAAGTACCAAGTTGTTTAAAAACAGAAAGAGAAAAAGGGATGGTAAAAGTGTTAAGAGGGACAAGTCATGAAAAGTAATAAATCCTAGGAAAGTTTCTAGAAGATGGGCTTATAAGCAATCATGTCCAGTGCAGTTGAGTAGCTAAGAACAAGTGAGTAAAGCAAAAATATAACTATATGTTCCTTGAGTTGGAAGAATTATCTAATGCAAAGTTGTCCAAAACAAACCATTTCCATAAATATTTTAGGATTTGTGGGTTATTTGGTCTGTCCAACTACTCTGCTATTATAGCATGAAAGTGGCATAAAGAATACTTAAACAAATGGGTGTGGCTGCATTCCAATAAAACTTTATTTGCAAAAATAGGCCACAGGCCAGATTTGGCCTTTGGGAGTTGTAGGTTACAGACACCTGGTCTAACAGAAGTCTCCTTAATAAATACCATTAAAAAGCATTTTAGGGCTGGGGATGGTGGCTCACACCTATAATCCCAGCACTTTGGGAGGCCAGGGTGGGAGGATCACTTTAGGCCAGCAGTTCAAGACCAGCCTGAGTAAGAGCCAGACTTTGCCTCTACAAAAAAACGGAAAAATTTGCCAGGCATGGTAGTGTATGCCCGTAGTCCCAGCTACTTGGGAGGCTAAGGCAGGAGGATCGTTTGAGCCCAGGAGTTGGAGGTTACAATGAGCTATGAACATGCCACTGCCCTCCAGCCTGGCCAACAGAGTGAGACCCTGTCTCAAAAAAAAAAAAAAAATGTGTTATTAATAGCATTTAGTATCAAGGTCTGGGAATGATTTTATTTGTGTGTGTGTATAAATAATATAATATGTAAATCTGCCCACTCAAAATAGCCCTTGTAATAATGTCACTTTGATTCATTTTATTCCATATACTTTCCTGAATGGAAGGGGATGGCATTAAGTAGTAACCGGAATGCTGGGAATCGTACGTGGCCCTGGACATAACTTAGGGCTGTGAAGTGGGCATGGCAGCATGTATCCTGCGTGTGTGTGAGCGCACACACACACACACACACACACACACACACACATGCTACAGCTGAAAAAATACAAAAATAATTGGCTTGATGGAACCAGAACTAAACTAAAAATGAAGAGGCCTAGATCTTTGTCACTGACTAGCTGCATAATCTTGGGAAAGTCATGATCTTTGCACCTCAATTTCCTCTTTATAAAATGGAATTAGACTAAATAGGAAGTCCCTTTTATCCCTAAACATCTATGATTCTAAAATATTGTGCAGAAGGATATTAACTGTTGGGCACTTAATATATTCCACAGTATTTCCTACAGATGATTTAGGAGACTGAATTGAGTCAACTAGAACTGTCATGATTTTAATTGGATTAAAAATGACTTTAATGGGTAATTTATCCAGTAGTTTATAATGATCATATAATTAAATAATCACAGGTATGTCAGTTCAATCTTAAAGGTTCTTATGATAGAGTGGTGAATGTTTAGAATAAAGTACAATAAGATACTTTAGTTATTTGACAGAGCTTTATTTTGTGATATAATTTCTTTATTTCATGTTATAATTTCAAATTTAATTTGTTAAATTTTGTGGAACTTTCTTGATGAGATAAGATTAAATTATTTTTAATAATTTAAATCTTCTTCTCAAGAGATTTTGCTTCCTAATCAATTTACTTATGCCTTTTTAAGAGAATATTCACCCAGGGAAGCAATATAACCAATTTGGGCATTAAACTAGTCTCAGTAAAGGTTACATATCCAATCAGTCTAATTGTGAAGCAGGTACAACTGACATGGCCCTTATTTATTACTCAGACAATCCCACTTGGCTGAGAGTCTGGAAACTTACAGTACACACTGTTTATCTACTTGAGAGGGACAAGAGGTTGGATTTAGAGACAAAGAGGTGAGGGAAAGCAGCCCAGTCTACGTGCAACTCCGTTGACAAGGCACTATTCCTTACACCTTAGGTTGCCTCTGCACACCTTCAGGCTGACCCAAAGCCCCTTGTTAATTCAATTCTAAGCATTTCCTGAGTAGAAGCAGACAATAATGCAGACATGGACAAAACCGTACTGCAATTGTGTGAGTGAACTAACGTCCAATGGGGATTATGCTGAGACCACCAAACTCATTTCACTTGTGACCTAATCATATCTCAAACTGGCCCCCTGTGGATATGAATTTATTAGGATGAAGAATTCTTTAACAATTACTCTTAGGCCTGAGGTGCATGCTTTTTGTCAAGCCTGGGCATGCAAGACTTCTCCTCCAAGTTGTTCTAAACACTTCACCCCTCCCAATCCTTCTTTTTTACCCCCATGGAAAAAATACAATCTTTGTGGCCAGTAAAAAGAAAGTGACTTTTCATAACAAGTCCCATAAGAATCTAGAGTGTGAGATTTTTCCATCAGACAACTCTGCAGCAAATCCTAGGAGCCAAGAAGGAAAGAAACCACTTGCCCATTCAGCTTAAATTTGTACTCAACTCTTCATTCATAAGAACATAATCTTCCTATTCCCTTGGAAGGCAGCAGAATTTAATGGAAATAGGATAGATTGGAATGATGGAAAGACCTGGTTTTTAATCCTGGTTTTAACACTTCTTAGCTGTGTGAACTTTGGCCAGTTACTTGACCTTCCTAAGCTGCAGTGCTGTATTTGCACGATGGAGATAATACGAGTACTTACTAATAACATTATATAATTATGGAACTAACACCTACTGTACTCACAGGGCAGTTGCGACAATAGAGAACGAATCATGCAAGGTGCTTAGCACAGTGCCTGGCACATAAATACTTAATAAATAATTGCTTTTATTATGATGGCACTGTTACTCTGAGCACCTTATAATAGAATTCCAATCTGTTGGCAAGCAGGGTACTGCAGACAGTTCTGTGTGTAGTGTTCACTATGTGCTCACTAGAATCTAAACAATCCATTGTCCCATGACCTTACTTCATGAGTATTGGAATGAAAAAAATATTTATCAATTTCATGTTAAATCTGATGACTAGTATTATCTAATCTGGGGGTACGTGGCTGGATGCCCTACAACCCTTCTGCCAATGGGTGAATGGGCCCTAATCAAAGTTCTACCACCAACCAAAGACATAAACAGTTGTGTTAAGGACACTGGTTTTCCACTCATTGAATTCAAGTTAAAACTTCTTTGTGCTAGAGAAAGAGCAAGAACCCCCTGCACCGGGAGTTACTAGTAAACTTCCTTTTCATAAGAAACTTCCTTGAAATTAATCTTTAAAACCTTCTGAAATTAGCAATAGCATTTAAAAAATACATAGTCAAATAAAAGTCACTAGACTGGATTTTTTTCTCTCATTTGTAAAATAAGGAATCAAATTAGTTATTCTTTAAGGTTGGGGCCATTTTTATAATTGTAGGAAGAATATCTAAATATCTACATAGATAGCTCCATATATATGGGAAATAAATTCCTAGCCACAGATGCTACAGAAAATGCAGGCATGTTTGTTTCTGACCTTGCCACAGAAGAAACCAGTAGTTCTACAAAGACAGAAATGCTCAGTACACACAGAGACAGACCAGAATGCAAACCCCACATCAAAATGCTGCTAGAGTTCATAACTCAAATTTCTTTATCCTGTAGCTGCTCAGGGACCCCATTAAATTGCTTTCCACAAATGCCATGAGGTTTGAACCATTTGTTATAACATTTGAGTCATTTATAAGATATTTTGATCCGACAAATCTGGAAGTAGCTGTCTAAAGTAAAATACATGACTAATGTCAGCTTCATCTTGTTTCGGATCAAACAGGGAACGTTGTAGAGTCCTACAAAACTTTGCTCGGGTATTGAATGTATTTCTTCACTTCTGTATGTTGGCAGGAAAACAACATGCCATGTCACAGACTATACTGACCTCACTGGGAAAGAAAGATGCTCTACACATTTGATGTGAAAAAGTATTTACATACTCATTGAGCCAACTAACTCAGATCCAAGATTAAAAATGAGTATGGTATTAAAAATGCTATAAACAAACACAAATTAACATAGGAAAGAAGACTAAAAAAATCCAGCCCAGTTTTTCTTCAAGCTTGTGTTGTTCATTTACTGCAGAGGCATTCTTTCTGTCACAGCGGTAACGAGATAAGCTAATAAAAAAGTGGAAGGCCTGTTCAAAATTAGTTCCTGCACAGAGTGGGGCTACTCGACCCATGCTGAGGGGACTGGCAGCATCACCAAAAAACTGGAAGTTTGACCAGCTACATCCCAGACCTAAAGGAATCAGAATTCCTCTGCGAGACCCAGCAGTTGAATTTTACCAAGCCCTCTAGGTAATTCCCACACATGCTAAAGTTTGGGAAGCACTGAAGTAGAGCGCTACAAAAGCAAAAATGTGTGCTATCATAGTAAAATCCCATGGAAAAAAATTAATTCATTTTGTACATGTACAAGTGGTCTTGCTACCAAAGCACACTTCGATCCCTTTGTCCCTTCCTCAGGACCTTCGTTTATTTCCCCTAGCGTTCTTGGCAGAGCTCACTGCCTACCGGTGAGCAGGACTCTGTTCATTTTAATCAAGTCTTTATCCATCACACATTTTTAATGCACCAGGTCCTGGTAGCTATTGTCTTTCTAACCCACATGCTACAACAGCACACTCAAATAATGCCAAAAATCTCACCAAACACATCTTTTGAAACAGAGATAGTTGTTTTGTGGTGTTGTACGCCCTTTGATCTTGTTCAGAAATTTGGCCTTTTCTTCATTGATTAAACTGCAATTTTTCTAAAACGGTTTGTAATTGAATTATCCAGTGAATCCTGCCGAAAGGGATCAAAAGTGATGGAAATACAAATAGGAAGTTGTATAATTTACAATATAAATGATTTCGTTGCTGAGGTTTTAATCAAATCAAACAGAGCCATAAAATAACAGGTGATTGAATTACATGGAAAGATAATGCATTTGGATTTGAAGACTCTGATGCTTCTTTGTGAAGTCTGTAGAATTCATAACTGAGCCATCCGCATCCCTCTCGGGAGATCTTACTCTCGGGGGATGTCTCCCCACTCAGGGGACATGAATCTCATGCTGAAAACTTTCTTCTTGAAGAAAAACAACACTCACAAAATAAAGGAACTATAAAACTGGGAGTTTCTGGTAAATCATCCAGTCAGCATCAACTTAAAAACACAACAACACAAAACCCCTCGAAATTACTGGAGATACTGATGTAAGGAAGTGCTCAGATAAGAACTTAGAGCTAATTAACCACCTCTATCTATGCCTCAGTGACCAGTGAAAAACATAAAAGAAAAACAGACTATTTAACATGTTGGTAAAGAACAACACATCAACCATCAATCAACTGCCAGAGGGGGCACATTTTGCCTTACAATTTTCTACATACCTTATTAATACTCTAACAAACCTACATCATGCATCAATGTGCACCTTGGAGTGGGCAGGTGGTAGCTTTCCAGTAAGCACAGGTCATATAAAGAGCCAATATAAGAATTTAGTGTAACATGCACTAAACCTGAAAAGCTTAAAATCTTCCAACATGCAAAGATACAAACTTTCCTTTTCTCATTCATGGCTTTCAGAAACAGACAAAAGCATTAACACCTTACCCGTGTATTATTTTGAGAAAATGAACGACATAATGCTGTTAGTTATGGTTATGAGGAACTGCATGTCCTTTTCAAAGTTACTGTTGACACCTGGGCAATGCCAGATTTTTTTCCCCCTGGGGAACTGAAAGTGATTTAATTTATCACTCTGGGGAGAAGGAGGGAACTTTTGGCTACTGAACTTTCCAGACAACCTCTGAATCACAGTGGCGATTGTGAAAGCGCTGGTGAGAAATAGAAGCCTTGAATTCCCTTCCTGGGGTCTGGTTTTGATGAATGTGGAGGCCCCCAAAGGGCGGTGGAGACAAGGTTTAAGCAAACACGTTTTAAGGCCCAGATTTTGAAAATTGAGTACCGCTGTCCCACCTGCTGGGCTTCATTTCAGAATCCACAGCTGTCATTAGCGGAGAACAAACTGCTTTTCCAACCACACGCCACATCGCACTGCTCCAGCTCGCGCTGGAAATTGCAAAACTCTTATGGAGGAGCATGTCCTGAGAGCTCTCTCCCTTTGTCAGACCTTTCTGATTTTTATTATCCTGGAGTGTGCTGGGGGAGGGGAAAGAAAAAGTGTGTGTACACATAGGTTCGGGATATAAAAGCTTTGGAGAATAGACTTGAGATTTGACGCTATGTTCCCCATTTAAAAATAAACGTACAGGCCAACTCAGGAATCACAATTCTTTCTCTAAGTTGAATTCTGCACAAAAGAGACTCTAATGACAAACTGTCCTACCAGGCAAACAGTTTGATACAGTCTATCTCCATAGACTCTGTCTCATGGACTCAGAGGCAGAAGGACCTTACAGAAGTCTTGCCCTCATTTCACCGTTAAGGCAGGTCTCCCGACATTAGTTTACTGATCTTGCTACTACACTGAAGACCAGTAAAGTGGACTTGTCGTTCCTTCCTTCCAAATGCCTATTAAATTATGCAAGGCCCAGATGAAGCCCCACCTCCTCCTCCAGCACTGCCCGAGACTAATCTACACCCTCAGTCATCCCAGTCTGAATCTCCAGATCAGGAAACCCACCGGATTAAGCACTTAATTACACAGTCATTTTGTACATGAAAGAACTAGAGAGAGAGTTGCGGAGGACAGTGAGATTAAAATTAAGATCCAGGCCTTAGTTCTGTCTGATCAGGGCAAGTCACGTTTTTCATCTGTGAAACGGAATGGGTGAGGAAGGGAAAGAGTGGGCAACTGTCTGCTTGAGTCCCTCACAACTCCTAGAATCTCTTCTCTTCTTGCCCTTGAGAAGTTCATACCTTGTATGAGAAATCAGATACTGAACTGTAAGAAGTTAAATAAAAATAATAGAGTTACTAACATAATATGATCTGCCAAGAGATAACACAAAACAATACATAATTGAGAATTATAACAATAAAAATAATAATGCTAATAATACCACCCTCTTGAGACTTCTGAATCTTTTCATTTTTGTACAGGACACAGTCTCTGTTACAAAATAGGGCTGAATAACCTTCAAAGATTAAATTGAGCAGAATGACACCTTTCCTAAGAAGGCCAAACAGGCCACCACCCTCTCAAACAGTAAAATCATTCTTACAGCACAAACAGGATCCCCTGCCCATGACAGAGAGCACAGGGCAGCCAAGGGTTCTCGTTGTCTGCCCAGGGCTGAGCGCTCAGGGGTGAGAGCGATGTCAAAGCCTGGTCAGAGAAACGGCTGTGGATTTAGACTCCCACCGTCTCCCAGTCCTCTGACCCCATCTAGATGTGAATGTTGTCTTCTCTCAGCTGCACCACAGTTAAGAGAAGCCTAGGAAATTGTGTGGGTCATGAAAACAATCCAATGCACGTTTTAAAAAAAAAGGATCACATACACTCTCTCACGGGCAGTAAGAGTGTCACTTCACTCTCCCCTTCTCGGCTTTAAATAGCCTCGCGGTTTACTGAGTCCCTGGAGGACTACAGCCAACCCACCCGTCGGTCCTGTGGTGTGTGTGCACGCCGGCTTCCTGGATATGGAGAATCACCCCACAGTTATTTGCACTGTTCAGTAAAAGGGAAAGACGCTTTTTGGAGTCTTTTGTATTTACATGATGTAAAACATGGTTCAGTAAACTCGGTTTCTGCTGGCTATTCCTCCTCAAACTTAGGCTTTCTTACTTAGAATAACCCTATGCTCCTTTTTGGCACTACTTTACTCATCTGTAGTTCTTGGGAAGATCCAGGCCTCACCTTTGCAGGCACTTGCGAATGCATCCGGAAGGGATGATTTGTCACGTGACTGTAAGAACAGATATGATTTTGTTCTGAATTAAACAGCAAGCACTGTGTGTGCAGTTGGCTCCTTTGCCCATGCAACTGCTTGTAAATTTTATTCTGCTCCTTTGGCAGGGATGGTTTCTATGCTGGTTTTGCTATAACATGGGAAAGATGGAAACCTGAACGCAGGCCGCTCCTTCTTGGAGGAACAGCGGCAATATTATTTGCTATGGAGACCAGGAGGTTGAATGAAACCTTAGCAAACTTTTCCACAGCAAACTGAGTGCTCTCATGGAAGGGCCCCTTGGCAGCAACTTCAGCCCCTCGGAGTCCTGATGAGGGTAGGGGGAGTTGGGGAGAGAGGCTTTGTCTTAAAAAATGACAGAGAGCCACACATGCCTACACATACCCCCACACACACATAAAGATGAAAAAGTGTGTGTGTGTACCATGAACAGGCAAAGAGAAAGGACAAAATTCCAGACTCAAAACCAGAAGCAAAAAAAAAAAAAAAAAAAAAAAAAAAAAAAAAAAAAAAAAAAAAAAAAAAAAAAAAAAACAGTATTGTCACAGAAAAATTAACTCTTGATATTTACTAGACAAAGAAGTTTAGCAAGAAAATTTTGCAAACCAGAACTGGGTAATTAGAATCCTGTAAAATTGGATAGAAATTCCAGGTTTCATGGTTAGAGCATATTCCAGAATGAGGGACAATAGGCTAAAACTGAAATGGAATTCCATTTGAAGATGAAAATTTAAAAAGCCTCTTACTACTAGTCAGATAATAAAAAGAATAATCTGACTATGCTTGAGAAAAAATACTGTGTACAATTCAGAGAACAGAATGGGAGAAGGGAGTGGGCATCTTGAGAACCAAAGAGACTAAAAATATTAAGCAGGTTTAATTGGCTATAAATAAATAGCCATAACATTCTCAGTATTTACCTCAATGCCTAATCCTTTCAGTTCCCACACAAGATGGCAGTCTAAGGTATTTATTTCTATTTATTTTTGATCATGAATAGATATTACTAGAAACATAAAGGAAAAAAACAGCAGCAAATTCTGTGACAAGTCATTTTTCCTTTGTTAACTTCTTTCTGGTAACCAAAAAATTTCATCCTGTCCTTACGTTCTCCACTTGGGCTAACATTCCAAATATATCAGAAATATTCTTACATCTTTGGGTTGGGGTGGGGCAAACCCAACACGCACATTTAAGTGCCACAAAATGAAGATCATAGTCCATCTTAGACCCACAGCATTTCATGTGCTGGGGTAGAGATGGCTCTTTTAGGTAACTCCTCATGGAGCAATACATTTTCTTTTTTCAATCTGAGTTCATTGTTGATATCTTTCAGCCTGATTAGACTAATAGTTAGATTCAAAAAGCTCAGTGATGATCTTGGGAAAGTTCGCAACCGAATAGGAGGAACTTTTAAAAGTCAACAAGGAGTTAAATAAGAACTTCCGGAATGTGAAGAAAAAGAAAATAGGAAACATACAGTTCCTACTTCAAGTGTGGGGAAGTAGAGAAGAGACTATCTACCTACGCAGTAATCTACCTAGATCTGAATTTTTATTCCCTTGTGATATGCACAATGGGATAGTCAATAAATATTTGATGAGTATTATAATAATGAGGATAAAGGGTTAATTGGATCATAGCCTGTGGCTTCTGGCTGCCTGCTGTATACTAATATTGCCTATAAGGATATCCCTTAATCATATTCATATAAAATTTGTAGATTCATTTAGTAGAAGTTAGTTGGTATGAAAAAATGTCAGACTGTCATGTTGTAACCAGCATATTATTTGTTAACATTTAGTGGAGAGTATTAAATACTGTAAAAACAAACAAAAAACTGAAAACAACCATATATTTAAATGTGAAATATAAGGAGTCTTCCTTTTAATCCTTACATTTAATCACTTAGTATCTTTCATACGTATATGCAGCATCGCAAATTACAGAAAGTCATATATTTATATGCCTATGTGGAAAGTTGTCTCCTGCTTATGTGGTTAGCATTTATTCACTCAATGAATATTTACTGAGCACCTATTATATGCCAGACTCTGTTCTAGGATTGGAGGATAGAGCAATAAACAATACAGGCAAACTCCTGCCTTTATAAAGCCTGTATCTGGTCTGGAGAGACAGACAATGAACAAACAAGTTAATATTTAGTATTTCAAGTGGCAATAAGGGTAATGGTGAAAAATACAGCAGGGTAAAGAGGAGAATAGGGAGTGCCAGGGCAGGGTAGCAGGGTAAGAGAGGGTATTCCTTTTTTATACAGGGTGGCCAGGGAAGCCCTCTTGTAGGATGTCATTTGATCGGAGGACTCAAAGGAAAAAGAGCACATGGATATGGGGCTGGGGGAAGTACTCTGACAGAGAGAAAGGTAATGTGCAAATCCTGAACATGAGCCAGTTTGGCATATTCCAACAGCAAGCCAGTGAGCCAGAGGAGGGCGCACGAGGGCTAGGGTGACAGGAAGTAAATTCAGAGAAGCAGGCTGGGAAGGGGCAGGTGGAGGCCAGTCATAAATGATCTCGGAGGCCATCGAATGTTTGGTCATTTGAATGCAACTGCATATCTGGGTCCAACTGTGTATCTTTGACATTCAGATGATATGAAATAAATTCTTTAATTTGGAAAATCTAGTCTTCTTTCCTGTTTTGAATAAATAAATAAGACAAATATATCTTGCTGATTTGAGTATGGCTCACTTATTTTTAATTTAATTTTTGGTAAGTAAATTTTAACCCATATACCAAAACTCCATTTGTGTGGTAGGGGAGTGCAGATGGGCTCCTGAGGGATATGGAAATCAATCCCAGTTCTGCTGAAAGACCTTTTAGTAACTCATATGGTATTTTACCTCATGTGAATTTCTAGCAAGTGGGCTTTCTTCAAAACTTTCTGAGGAACATGTCTGTAGGGTATCACAACAGAAATTGCCAAAGTTGGAATAAACAAACTTAGTTTTTCTCTAGAGAGTGTACAACTTTTCTCCTCTGTCTCCCATTAAATATTCAACTACCACCAACTGTGGACCTACTATGTGGCTACAATATTTATCTTGAGCTATCAACTTTAAGTTACAGTTCTTAGATGTTAATAAATATTAAATCTCTAGAGAGTCTACATTTTACTGCTGATATGTATTCCTATTATCAACAAACCTTTACCAAAAATACTGAGAATGGTTTGACCATGAGACCTAAATAGCTGCTAAGCATGTTGGTATCCTTGCCAAACTTCCAACATTTTATTTAAAGAATTGAAGAAAATATTTGTCTAAAATAGTCGTTCAATTTATTTGAGAGAGAAACAAATTATTTGCGTGTCTTCCCATATGTTCTCTTCTTTGTTTGAAACATTTCTTTCTCCACTTCTTTTGCCTAATTCCAATCTGTCCCTGTAGTTGTCAACTTTATTGCAAGTCTAGGTTATTGGGTGTCCTTCCCATACAGTCCCATAACCTTCTGGTCTCCTATCATAGCGCTAATTGAAATTGCCTATTTACTTATCTATAACTCCCCCAAAGGCTATATATAAGTGCCACTATAGCAGGGGCTGTGTTTATTTTGCACCATTATTTCCCTGATAGCCAGAAAAATTGCCAACACATAGTAGGTGCTGAATAAATATTTGTTTAAATCAGCGCTTAAATATGTAAATCTGATTAGGGAACTGAAGAAAAATATATGAATTCATAAAATCCTCTACTTAAGTTTAACAATTTAATTCATTTAATTCTATTGCAAAAGGGCTGTTACCTTTTAAAATAGCCAGCCAATTTAAAATGCTACATAGGGAGTGTTAGAGAATTTCTATCCCATATGCCAAGGAAGCTAAAACCAGTTTGTTCTGCATATGATTAGAAATATAAAAGTCTTGGGAATTACATTTTTAAAGCTCACGCCAGCTTTTATTGTTGGTAGTTTTGTAAACGCATTACATATTCTATGGTATTTGTGAAGTCCTCAAAGCACATGCAATATAAAACCTTCTGCTAAGCACAATAACACACAACATAAGAAAAAAAGGCCTGGCAATGTAAGTCAATTCACAGAGGAATTCAAGATGGTAGCCTGCTCAATCCATGCCACATATGATTGGGCTCCCATTTATGACCAAGCATAGAACTCAAGATCCACTGATAGGTCTGTCCCCCAAAAAGATTAGACTTGAGGTATTAGGGCTACTAAGCTCTTCCACACTTTCTGAATAGAAAATTTTTAAAGCAATGGCTGACACCGTATGTGATACGAGTGTCAGTAATTGTAGTTTGGGGCTGATACTAATTTTTGCAATTCTGGAATATCTAGACAACATAATGTCTAGATAAGATTGCTGTGCATAGGACCTTATGCAAAAATGTTTAGATATCCTTTCCACCAACCAGCTTTTAGTAGAGCAATTAGTCCTTTACTATGGAGTTATGAATGTTTCCTTGTACACTAACAAAAATGCTCCCTTTAAAGGGAGAAAATGAAAGGTAAAGAAAAAGGATAAAAAATGCAGAGGAGAAAAAAGATTCTGTTGGGAGCCATTTCCCTCCTTCAGTTTTCCCTTCGATTCATCTTTTCTGGCAGGGGTCACATTTTTCCCGAATGTCAAGTCACATTTCTTCTCATCAGGCTGTCTGGAACATGCATTTTTTTCATGAATAATATTTGTAATGATGCTCAATAAACTATATATGTAGACATAAGGCTCTGCCCCATTGCCATATCCTTTTTCACAAAGAAGCAAGAAACAGTACAACATGGCCTGCAGAAGCTCTGTGCCGATGGGCTCTGGAGCTATGGAACCAAAGTTTTCATTCTATCTTACCAATTAGGGTTTTGTTATTTTCTTTTCTGATCAGTTATGGAGCAACTATCACATGTACAATATGTTTTTCATATAATATCTCTAATACTTAAAACGGTTCTATGGCATAAACATTATTATAGTCATAAGTATTTTGTCTCTGAGTTAGTAACTCAACTGGCATGGAATCTGAAGCCTTTTATAATATATGTGGCTAATATGACAGTATTACATAGTATGTATTAGCAAGAATTATTCTAATTGTTGATATTATTATATACTCCAGTCAATGCCTCACTTATCTCTGTAAGAAAACCAAAGCAACTGCTTTTGGTTTTTTCATAAACATTTTTTCCTGCCATCATTTTATGTGTATTCCTGGCTATATTCTGATAACTGTGGAAAATTCACACAAAAAAATATATCTTGAGAGAACTTAATGCATACTATTTTTTGAAGTAATTGCTTGAATTATAGCTCATGAAAAGGATGGTGACAGAGTACAAATAGTGTAGTTGCTTTGTGAGTAGCTGAGTTTGGAGTGTGTTAGACACTCCATGTCTCTGGAAGTTTCCATGACTCCTGAATGAGATGTTCTTACTTCAGTCAAGCCCCAAAACATGGTGGCCCAATCTGCAGTACAGAGACAGACTGGTAAGAAGTAGAAGCAGCTTCTAGGGTGGGGGACAACTCACAGTAAGTCATTAGGATAGGACTGAAAGAAGAGAAGGAAACCAGGAGAAGAAGGTTTTACTACCTGATATTCTGAAGATTTGAGGAAAGAGGCTTGGAGATGGTACAGCCAGTAAAGAGAAGAGTTAAAGAAGACAATGTTGAGAAAGGAAAACAAAACTATTTGGTAACAAGGATAAGAAGTAGCACAGAGAAGGACCCGATTTTGTGGAATTTCTCTGGAAAACAAGAACAGAATTTGGCTTTGCAATCATTTCATTTTAGGCAGAGAAAGGAAATACATGAAGTCAAAGATAAAGCTATAGACCACTTCCGAAACAAACAGAGAGCAGAAGTCAGTTCAGAACAGAGCTCTCCCTAACAGAGGGCAGAAAAGGAACCCAGTTTTGGCTAACAGTAATTAAGATGATGATTAGGAACCTCGATTCACATGCCAGGGAGCTAACAGAATCTAAGGGACCTCCTTCACTGAGAGAGGTAAGGAAGAAAAGGGGAGGAAAAAGACAAAATGTTTTTTAAAAAAATGGTAGTGGGTGGAATAGAAAATGCATTCAGAGCTATTTAAGACAGAAAGACATAAAGAGAGCAAAAGAAAAACAAGAAGAGTCTACTGGTGGATGCCACCCCAATATTCCCCCACCCCCAGCTGCTAGTTATCTTTAACAGACTTTATTCCACCTGTGGTGTTGGAATAAGTACAAAGATTATTTTTAATGCTATTATAGATTTGGGAACCCATAAATAACATTTTATTTTCTTATATTACCCTCATGGCTTGAAATTAATTTTTGGATGGGGAGCAATTGGATGAATTCCGTGAAATAATGATACTTCAGCTCATTAGAGGGTTTACTCACTTGGTCCTTTCCCTGAATAATGACTCACTTTTTAAATATATAAACGTGCTCCAGAGAAAGTTCCCAATGCAATCATCTCTGTTTTGTGACATGCAAATTCCTGAGACTATGACACCTAGCACATGAGAGTCCAACACAGAAATTAGAAATCAACATCCAGATCATTTAAAGGAGGGCTTATGAGAGCCTTTCTTCGCTAAGCTGCTGCAGGCTATTCTTGCTTCTAAGGTTCAGAAACAGCTCGGGATGTTAACACACCAGTCATGAACCTGAAATCTAGACACAGGAGCTGTCTTCCAAGGTGAAAGAAATATGGATTTCAGACCAATATGAAAGAAGGAATAAGAATCCAAAAGATTCTATTAAAAAAACCTAATGAGAGAGAGGACAGAGTGTAACAGGAAAGTTGCAACATGTTATTTTATTGTTTGTTGTTACTGCAAAAGAGAGTGGTGAATAGTAGGACATATTACATAAAAGTAACTTTTAAGAAAGTGATAACCTTTAAGGAGAGTAACAACCTTGGATTCCAAATTTACCTTTTAATATTATTGTCCCTGATAGACAATAAATCAAGCTATTTATAGATTATGCAAAATCCATATAACCAAGCTGTTGACCTTTAAGGTACCACTATACAGAGGGATACTGTTCCTTTTATTGTTAAGTTTAATCCTCAGATATACTCTGATTTATTTTGTTTTTCTATATAAAGAAAATCTTCATTAAAATAGATCCTAATAGAGAAGATGGACATATGGGACATGTTTAGCATACACCCTAATTTACATCATTTCTGTAAGAATTTATTTTTAAGGAGATATAAAAGTATATATTGATATGTCTTCTAGTAGCTAAGATTAAATATTAGAATCGCAAAACTAATTTCTTCTGATGTAAATCAAAGAGAAAAACATTTTAAGCATGAACATTTTTAAAAACATATTTTCTAAAATTTTATTTTATAAATTATTCCTAATTAGCAAGGAAACCTATTTTCATCCTGTGAAACAGGTCAAGCCATTTTTGCTTGTGTGTTGTACATTCTTGGGGCCAAGAGGCCAGTGGTGGTCCACTAGCTCTTACGATGACCTGCTAGCTTTTCCCTTTTCATGGCTGACATTTAAATCTAGTTTAGATTACCATGGAAACATGTTTGGAGATCGTGTTCTACCAAAAACAACAAATGCTGCTCGTGGTCACCCTGCCCAACATGGATTTGCCTCAAAAAGTTACAGTTCACAACCGAGGAGTTTTAAAAAAAGCAAAAAACAAAAAAACCTGGAATAACAAACATCCAGGTCAGACAGGAATCATATCGAAGGAAGTTTGCATAGTATTTCTATGAACGAGGCTGTATTCTCCTGTGGTAACTCTTTTCTTGATGGAAAAGATGACAACAACAAAAACAATAACTGGGTCTCAGAAAAAGTGTCTTCCACTGGTCCTTATCTTTGGGTCATCTTCATGTTACTTAAAAACCATGCCTGATTCATCTGTACCAGCTTCCAGATGGTTTGGCTGCACTGATTAGATGTGAGAAGCCAGGCTAAGGGGCTTCCCTGCTCCTCATATCTTTTTCTTAGAGCATAGAAACCTTCTTTGAAAGACACCCCAGAGGGAAATTCATGTAGCTTTACATTCAGAGATTCTCGAGCTTCAAACTAAAAATGCCACTACTTGGTATTCTTAAAAGCCCCCTTTTCCCCCCTACTTCCCAGATTTCAAAAATAAACCTCTCTTATGTGGTATTGCATTTCTTAAAGGAAAAATCCCAACTCAGACTCTCTGGATTTGATTGGTTATGTATGGCTCAGTGATTGCTGGGCACCAAATTGTTAGGTGCCTTCCTCAAACTCCCTTCTGTTTTTGTCTTGTATGTGGTACTCTGACCCTGAAGCTACAGTTTCATAAGAAATCAGTGAGGAAGGGCAGTCACAATGGGGAGAATGCAAGAGAAATGCAATGAACCCTTGATTCCTTTATTTTCTTCTGTTCAGACTCCACAAGACAGAAGCAAAACAGAGATTGGAGTTGGGCAGAGGAGAAAAAGAAACACAAAGCAGGCATTCTTCTTTCTATGCCTCACTGTGAAAAGGCTGCCAGAGATAAACGGTTGGAAGTAGTGGGAAACCATGAAAAATGAGAAAGAAAACATCCTTACAGCAGAAGGAGCATCGGCAAGTTTGAGCGCATGGGGCACTACTTACCCTGCAAATGTTCTTACTAATATTGGAGGGACATGCATCATCAGTGATTAAGAGGTTTTTACTTCTGTTATAATTGGTTAAAATCTCTGTCCCGGGGATAAATGCCAGATTTAAGTAAATCAAGAGGCACATTCAGATCAAAAGCATGCTGACATTGCTTCATGTGGTAGCTGCGCACAGGGTTACTAAGGATTTACCAGACCTTAAGGTGTGCGGGAGCTCACAAGTGATGTCGGACTATTTCGCTCTCTTTCTTCAGTGGGTTGGGGTGGTATAATGAAACTACATCTTTAAGCACTGTGGGAAAATAGAGGTCTAGACTTGTGTTATCCTCTTCCTTTCTCTTTGTTTTTTAAAAAAAAATGCTTAAAGCTTGGAATTCACCCTCTAGGATTTGAAGGGCATTCGCAAAGGAAGGGTAGTATACTAACAGCTTTCAAATTTAGTTTCCTGTTTTTCCTGGGGACTAATTTATAGAATCAAACCAAAAGGGTCCCAACAGTCTCTGAGGTCTGATTTTGGAAAGGAATCAAGCCTGGACAGAGTGATCTTTTCAATAATATTGCTCAGGGAAGTTAAATTTCTAAGTTGTAACTGTATATGTAGTCACTTATTTCAGGGCTTTTTCAACAGTGTTAATGACTTGTTCTTAAAAGAATTTTTTTCCGTGTGATTATACAACTTCTTTTACCCACTGCGGCAGTCCCTGTTTTATCTATCTATTCATACACGCACACGCCATATTCATTTTTTACTTTATAAGGAATGTTGCTGGCTATAAAAAACAAATTAAGAAAACAGAAAAGCAGACCCATGTTTTAAACAATAGTAGTAACAATAAAAAATAGCTTGTACTGCACAAACACATTTCTGACCTTCGACACTTTACATCTCTTAGAACAAGTCTTTCCCGGAGGCTGGGTTTCTTGTAGGTGCAGGTCTGACCTCAGTCCCATTTCCAACCTCTGCAGTTTTCCCCGGCTGCAACATCGCTAGCTTGGCTTCACAGCCTAATCCCCAAGTTGGGAAGCAACTTATTTTGAGACACAGGCTCCAAGCACAAGACCTAAGACAGAAACCTCACAGCCAACACGTCCCAGCAATCCCAAGGGGTCCTTTGTGGAAGGAATGGCGTACTCGTTTGGTTTCACACACCAACGCCGCATGCACGTTGACAAAATGGACATAACAGGACTCAGGTATTTTTCCATGTTTGCAGAACACATAAAAAAATACAAACAACATTAATGAAACTATTGCTCCAACTTTAGATGTCTGTGCTTTGGAAGTGCTTGTCCTCCTAGAGCTTGATGTGAAACCGAGGGCTGTTCTGAGTCCTGGCACGGAGCTGGGCTCCAGGGTGTGCCACAGAAGCAGAGCGCTCAACTGCCACAATATAATTTGGAGCCATTACAATGTATTGTACGTAGGACACTACTGTGGAGCTCTTAATATGCAGAATTTTGCATAGTATGAATGCTAATCATTTTTACGATGATGCTATTCATATAATATGTAATACTTGCTAAACAAAATTATGAAACATAATTACTGCTCAGACACAGTTGCTGCGTTCAGTCCTCAAAAACCCAGTCATTTAAAATTGTGTTTTCTTTAAATAAATGGCAACAATCCCCGCTAAAGACTATGTGCCTAGATAATTTCCTTTTCAAAAAAGGAGCCTTTTTATCTTTAGTGAGTGACAAAACATCCTTTATGAAAGGTTTATAACTCAGCCATTTAAATTCGCTTCAGGCTGAAATTTGGCATGCGACTTCTCATCCTGGGAGCACAGTTTTTATTTACTAAATTTTAGCAAAATTGGTTTGGCTGGTTTTTAGTCACAGGGAAGCAAAGGGGCTAGCTCCTCCTTCTATCTGCAGCTAGAGAACAACTGAGCCTTAATTATAGACCATCTCTTTGCTTGCCTCTCACAACAGGTTCAGGTAACATGGAGCAAGTCTGAATAAACATATACGTGTCCTCATGTACACAACATGCAGGTGCATAAACACACACAGAAAGGTCGGTGAGAAAGTTCCCTTTCATTCTCCCTCCAGTTGAACTGAAGAGCAAATCTATGGTTTCAGAGTCACAAAGTGATGCCCTTGTATTGTTCCCCAAGGAGCAGCGCATAGACAAGACAATTTCTTCCCTCTGGCAAGAGTATAAATTAGGAGGGTTAAAAGAAAAAAAAAAACGACAACAAACTATGGGAGCAAACAGAACTTTACCATACTATCTTACCCCTGATTTTTAGAAGGTATTTAAAAAGATTCTACCAGTTTCATCAATTTGGGGGGAGGTGGGGTTAAGAGAAAGCAACTTCACAAAATACCACAAAAACCACCTTGCATTTCAATTTTCCACCAGGATGATTATGAGAAGTTTCCTGGGAAGTGTAAACTGACTTGTCAAATGAAAGAAAAACAGAGCAGCTGATGGTTTTTTGAGCACAGAGCTCATGCAGTGGGAACGTAACTTTAATTGTAATGCTCCCCTCCTCGGATCCACATACCTCCCAAGGAATTTTTAAAACAAACAAAATGCATATCCTGAGTGCTAAAATACCATAAATCAAGGTTAAGGGACAGTGTAGTTCTAACAAATATAGTGACAGGTTAAGATCAAGGGATGCCTTGACATTCTCCTCAAAAAGGTCAATCTAACTGGTCTGCAATGTAAAAATGAAGAGCCTGCCATCATTGCCATGGTGAAAGGTCAGACACCAGCCGATTGGTGATAGAATTATCAAATTAACCAATCGATGTGTGTGAGTAATAGATGTAAGCAATCCTCTGGGAAGGCCGCAGGGCAAATGCCAGCTCATCAATAACACATTGCTGCGGACAGGAAGCTCCTTGCTTCAATCCATGTCCCTTCCATTACCAAGAGGAGCCAAACCATGTCCAATGAATATCCTATTTACATATTACACTCTAAATGCGATGAAAGGCCACTGTTTCAAATATTAGTCCTTTGCTGGAATCTTCTACAAATCCTTGCAGAATAATTACCATACAGGGTAGAAAAAAGAGCATGTGACTCCGCTTTGCATTAGAGAAACATTCATATCCTCCTAAGAGAATATTTTCCTCTACCTGCTCTTATCAGATTCAGGCTCAAACTCCATTAGTAAAAACATGTTACCTGTGAAAGTTACAGGTATATAAATTTCATGCTTGATTATGTGTCAACTTCTACATAGTTTTTTGAAAAAAATTTTAAAGATGCACCTATTATCACAGCGACATTAAAATCTTTCAGAGGTATTACCACAGTGGGGGTGTTAACAGTTCTCACTGCTAATTAGGGATTTACTCTCCATCAATATGTGAGCGCAAGTCCCATTAATGTTAATGGGGTTACACATCTGTATTGAAGGCAGCATAGATCCCTAAGTGAGTGTGATTATCACCCTGCCTGTGAACATCTCTGAATGTTTATAGCACTTTGATTATAGGACTTTCTTGACATAACCCCAAGAAAAACTCAAATTTTAGCCTAGCTGACCCAATTCCAGTAGTTTTTGGCAAAACAGAGCAAATGGCTTACATAATTTCAATAAATCTGGGTGAAAAAAAATTGGTCAATAACTCGGATGTTTGGTCTATATGTTCCATGCATTTGAGTATGTGTACATTTCAGCAGAGATAATTAAAACACACACACCCACACACTTATAAGCCAGACATGATAATATGTAAATACTGCCAATGCTTTTGTCTTATAAATTAATATGCTTAGCCATTTATTCTCACAAGCAATCCTTAGGGGCTTAAGAAGAATAAAGTATTATAGTGCTGAATAACATATTATTGCTCTTACTAATAAAAATATTTTTATCGTGCTTGCCCTCTGAAGGTGAACCAGAATAAATCACAATACTTATTTAAAGGTTAAAAGTTTTGCAATTATGATGTTAGAGGCATGTTAATGTGGTAGCCACTAACTATATTTACCTATTTAAATTCATTAAAATTATAGCCATATGTTGCTAGTCCTTACCATATTAGACCATGCACAATATCTGGACAACACTGTCCAGAGACCTCACAAAGCCTTGATCCATGGAGGACCAGAATGGCCTATCCTAAGATCTGGAAACCTATGTCTGAACCTTGGCTTTATTTTTAACCCCGAATACAATGCTGAGTCAGTTATTTCTCTTCTCCACTTCCCTTACTAGGCACTGAGAAAAAAACAACCTTAAATGTTCGTCTCTTATAGTAAATGCAGCAAAAGGACTAGTTGTTGAAATATTAAAAAAAAAAAAAGTTTTTTTTCCATTTGTAGCCATTTTCCTTTTACATTTAGAGGATTTGTTCACAATAACTTTTCACCACGTCCCCAAATATTTTTCTACTGAATTGTTTACATTTCATGCTTGAAATCGTGGTGCAGTTAGGGAATCCTCATTGAGGTTACAAGACAGTAAAGTGGAATGGACAAGGAGACGCTGCTGCTGCTACTGCTGCTGCACAGGACTGTATTTATGCTCTATGAACTAGGGGTTCAGTACTCTAGGTCAGCTCTACCTCTCAGAATTAAATATGCTTCAGGGCTGCTGTGCCTGGTGGTGCTATTGGCAGCGGCATCTGAGGCTCTCCAGGAGAGAAGTTTGCTCCTGGACATGAATTCATTCTCTGCCAGGTACAGAAAGCAAAGAGGGAGGTAAACAAACACAAAGGCCTCGATTTGTTCCAGCACAGCGCAGAGTGATGGAATGACTGTGCATGTTGTATGTGCCACTGTGCCTCTCTTCCTGCCTTCAAAAGCTCCAAGTTCGTGTGCATGCCCTTCCATTTTATCAGTATTAAAAATGACATGACAACCAACGAGGTCTGGTTGCAGGAGCTGTAAGTAAGCTGTCACCCTTCCCCAAAACTCCATGGAAATATGGAATATCTAACCATCTCTGAACAAGCTCGAGGTTCTAGATTAATGAACAGCATTAACAAGGCACTGATGTGAAGAAGTACAACCCACTTACAATGTCACTGTATACTGTTCAATGGATCCTGAAGAAAAATTAACAGAGGCAATTGAGAAGAAAGGAAAAAAGGAAATAGAACTGGGTTTGAGACGGTAATTTCAAATGGTATAAAAATGCTTAGTGATACCCTCCTCTCCAAGTGTCATAGGTAATTATTTAGTAATATAAAACAGAAAAGGCATGAAAAATTGATTGGGCAAATAATGGGTTCAAAATTTGTAGGCATCATATCTCCCTATTTAATATGAGATTGTTTACCTGCCCATGAAACAAATGTATACACGGTAAGTCACTGTCTTCAGTGATGCTCAGACACAAAATCTATAACCTCTTATTACTCTAACTTTGTCTTACACAAACAGAACTTTTTCCTTGATGAAAAAGATCCTACTTTATAAATACGGTAAAGCAAAGCCAAAAACCAACAAACAGCTTACGAAATTTCAGTGAAAACAATGCATTTCTAATTAAAACTCTTCCACGGCAACCTTTGGCTACAATATTCCTGAAACCTACCAAGAACACTAGATTTGAGCAGATGAAAAATCAATAAAAAGCAGATCAACAATGCTGAGGTATTGAATTGGACCTACATGTTCTGTTTGAATCTCCGACTCATAAAACAGTATTACAAAACAAGCATGTACCACTCAGTAGGAAACTCGACAATCTAATCATCTCCCCCTACTCTGAGGCCAGCCAATTTATAATATGTTCTGGAGGTTACTCTTCTCGCAGTTGAAACAGCAGCATTCGTATCTGCCAAAATGCAGCACAAAATACTGTGTTTCAACTAAAAGAAAAAATTAATAAGGAGTGCTTATTAAAATTAATAAGGAACAACCAATTTAAATAATTACAATCATATTAAGTATTAAAATACAAGTTTGCATTCTTTTAAAGTAGAATAGATGCTACATTGTATTAGCCTTGCTTTTGCTGATGCATTTCCTTTCTCCATGATGGGAATGGGTGGTTCTTATTGAATAATGTTTTTGCTGTTGTTGTTTTTTTTTTTAAATCAAATATATAACATTTTCTATATTGATATAGTCTCTGCTTTCAATGGAACCAATCTCCACCACAGGATTCTATCAAAATCCCTTCTGATACAAACATATTCCTATATTTAGTACTGTAGTTATTGCGCTAGTATGAAGTTTGATGTCATGGAAACAAAATCCCTGTATTATATTGACTCCCTTTTGGACTCAATCCAAAAGAGTAGAAATTGCATGTAGATTATTTGTGTTCAGTCTGTCGATTTACTTAAATTCAATTCCACTAAAAATAAAGTAAATAAAATGGAATTCTAGTCCAATTCTTCAATGCACAGCAGATACCTATGAAGAGAAACAAAACAAAGCCCTCATCAGCACTAAATATCATAGGGGCATTCAAAGTTTAATTTGGCAGTATTGTCACCTTCAAAGCAGGTTAAGGGCTTACTACTACAGCAATCAGGCACACCCATACTGCAGCAATGGGAACAATTCTGTGCTTTGCTGCTTTGTATTGTGAGCATCTTTAAAAAGAATAGCAAAACCACTGCTTGTGTTCACACTCCTGCACGTGCTGGTGTTTTACGCTCTCATATGGTGCCTCAATATGGAAAGCACTCCTTCAGCACATACTGTACCGACGGGTGAGAATGTAGACTCAAACTAAAGCACATCTCTCCAGTTCTGCCAGCTCTGTGCACACCTAGAACTGTGCCAGTGAGATCACAGGGACGCTCTCCACTCGGCTTTCCAGCCCAGGCTGATGTCCAGCTCACAGGCGTGAAAGAACAAATGTTCCTATCTGTTAGGCAAATAGTCCCATTTAGTAAAACCCGAAATACCCTGAGTCAGTTTTAGGAATAGGATGAACCTATTCAGGGAAATGTTTATTTAACATATTCTGACAGAATACCCCCTTTTTAATGCATGTGTTCATTTTGGGTTACCTGAGTCCCTAAAGCTTGATTTGAGGGAATTTCCTGGGAACCTAACAGCCTCTTTCACAGACTAATCTGATGACACACATGTAGCCTCTTTGTGTCATGTGCGGAGTTAGAGACTTTGAGTCTGTGTATGGGCTGCTCAAAAACACATCCACGGATTTCCATCGTACATAAACTCAGACTTACCTGCCTCATAAAACTCTTTGTGACCTGCCTCTTTCTCCAAATGTATCTCATGCCACCTTCCTGCTTGTTCACTAAACTATAGTCACACCAATTTCCCTTCAGTTTCCCCAAACCGCAAGCATCTCTTCACCTTTAGACTACGCGTGGTGCTGTTTTCTCTCTTGCAATTCACTTTCCCCATCCCAATGCCTCTTACCCCCTTCACAGCTCGACAGAAGTGTCACTTTCCCAGAGAAGTGAGATCACCTTATCTAAACAAGTTTTCCCTTTTGAGCCTCTCTCCCAGCCCCTTACTACCTTCACAGCACTGACACTGTGTCTCTGCTGTGTGTACAAGTGTCTGTGCATGTGTGTGGCTACCCACCTCTCCTAGAATGTAAGCCCCGTCAGGGCAGGGATAGTATGTGTCTCGTTGATCGTGGAATCCCCAGACCTTAGCATGATGCCCAGTAAACGACAGACACTGAACATCACATGCTGAATGGATGAATGAATAAATGAAGTGGCCTTACACATTATTTTATCCCACTGAGCATCCTTGCCTTCATCTGTCAAAAACATATACAACCCTAGTTCCTGCCACCTTCCCAGGGTTGTTGGCAGAATCACATGGAAGAGTGTTTCATAAACGATTAATGATTCTTTTGCATCTAGCCATAAATATTCTTCTCTCCTCTATTCGTAAAATATCTACCATTCTGATGCCATTTTTTCCCTCCCTCCTTTGAATAAGTGAAAGTGTCCTAAAAAAGTGATCTGTGTTTTGTACTTCTGCTTGCTTTAATCCATTTTCTCTTTAACTGCTTATACTTCGAGTCTATCCCCAGTGATTATTCTAGATAATCACTGTTCTGAAACTGGTGACTGATAAAATTACAACAATAAGAATCCTTTTCTTACCTTTCATCTTTTCCACTATCTTGGCACTTTCTCTGACACCCTTGCCTGCAGGGATCTGCTGTCCAGGCCCTGCGCTGTCTCCTTTCCCTCCCATCACACATTCCTCCCTACTTGAGTCTCCATGGCTCCTTTTCCTGACCACCTCACTAGTCTCCTCCATGCACTTGCTGTTGGGGTTCCTGTCTCTAGCACCCACCTCTCTCTTCAGGGCCTGCCTCACATTTCAAAATGCCCTGAGAGATCCATCTACCTGGGTATCCTATTAGCACTTCAGTCTCAATGGCCCTACATGAGCTCCCCATCTCACCCTCCAGATCAGGTCTTCCTTCCTACTGTCCTGTTTGGATAATGGCAACGCAATTCTCCCAGTCATGCCCACTTGGATCCATTCGTGTCTCCTTAACTCCCTCTTACCCTGTACTTTCCACGGCCAAGTCCCGTCATCATTCCCACCTACTCCTTTGCAGGCCACAGCATCTCTGCTTTCAGGAAGAGCAACAGATTCCGAATCAGGCTTCAATGCTTCTCCTCTGATCCACTGCATACCTCAACAAACGCTTAGTTTTCATGAAGCCAGCCTTTAATACACCACTCCCCAGGAACTTTCTTTGCCCCCCATTGCCAACTAATTTCACATTTTCCACGAAGACATCCAGGGTACTCCACGATAAATTCCCAATCTCTCTTTCATCACTCTCTACTCCATTACTCCAGACATAAACCGAGGCCTCACTGAAACGTCACTTCCCAAACACAAACAATACTCCTATATACTCAATAAGTCAAATTTTTTCAACACTTTGTAACCTCGGCCAGCAAAATCTCTCCCTGCTCAGTCTTCAAGGACCCTTGGAAAATCCTACCTCCTTCCACTAGCCCTTTTTGCCACCTTAACTAGATGTAAGTTCTCACTTCTCTGATACACATAGCACTTTGGTTGGACCCTTCTTATGGTATTATTTTTTCCTTTGTATTTGCATTATTGTTCTTTCTCCTAGGCAACGTGTAACTCATCTTCATTACCCTTGTACCATCTAACAGTGCCTTATTTTTAGTGAATGTTTAATAAATACCCGTTGAATTAAATTCATTCATTCAAGAAATAAACACTCATAGACATGGGAAATATAACAATATAATAGAACTGGTAAGTTCCAGCTCTAGTTGGAGAGAGAGATGGGGAGAGATAGATAATATCAAAAGCCAAGTAATTCCATATCATATGCCAATAAATGCTATGGAAAACAAAATAGAAAAAGAAAGGGTAATGGGGAATTCTGGGATGAAGGGGTGCTCCTTTATTTTGGGGGTGGTCGGGTAAGGCCTTTGATGACACAATGTTTGAGCAGGGACTTGCATAAATTGAAGGAGCCAGATATACAGCTTTCTAGAAAAGGCAGTTCCAGGAGGTAGAGAGCAAGTACGAATACCCTGATGCAGGACGAGTTTGTGGGAAATGCCATCAGAGTGATAGTGGGAACCAGATCATGCAGATCCTTAAATTTGAAAGGCAAATACAACTGGATCAGGGATTATTATTCAGTAACTCCATGGTTAACTCATGAGCATCATTTTGGAGCCAAAAATATTTATAAATAACACTTACTTGGTTTTTTTTTAGTAGCATAGCAAAAAGAAGTAGATGAGTTCCCACCCTCAGTTTTACATGAAATTTCAAATGGGAAATTGCTTAGCACTTATGTTTTCCACAAAAAGCTTACTTTGCTAGCTGTAAGATATAAAATAGATGTTCCTTGCTTATGGGCAAGCTGTTTTCTAAAGAGCTAAAGAGGTGACTACAAAAAAAAAAGCATAATTCAATAATTGGATATCTTAGAGAAAATTCTCGGTGTACTCATACTTTAAGTCTTTTTTAAAAAATGACTATAATTTGCTCTAGCAAAGACATATAAATATTTCCCTCTAGCCTATTGTAAATCTCATTTCTAATCTCAAAGCACCTGTAATCAAGTCCTTGATAGTCTAAATAAAGCCTCTGTTTGGGATTAAACTGATATCGATACACATGCTTATTTCTGATTTTGTGCGATATATGAACATATCTGAAATGCTTATCAAATAATCATAATTAAAATGTATAATTTCAGAAAGATGATCCACTAATTTTAACTATTGTCTAAGACTTGGTTAAGGGAATGAAGAAATATGAAACAAAAATTTAAGCAGGCAATTACATTACAAAATAGTATCTGCTATGCATGTTAAGAAAAAAAATCAGCATCCTGCCTTTCTGAGAAAAAACAAATTCATTCTTTAGTTCCCCTGGCCTAGAATTCTGGAAAACTCTGCTGTTATGAAGAAATGGAACCTTCTCTCTTTTCCTCAGCCATAAGAAATTTTTCAACGTGTACCAATTATTTCAGACTCTTCCTAGGCAATATTGGGGAGAGTTTGACTTTTCTTCACCTCTTCAAATTTAACCACTGGAATAAACACCTGAGAACAGATTCATCTGAGAGCATAAACAAACCAAGCATGAAGGCTCCCAATAGGAGGCCAAAGCGGCTTGAAAATTGCTGAACGGCATCAGGAAAGTGATATTCTTTGTCTTTATTCTTTTTAGTGAAATGTCTACTGAGTTTGGTCTGGATGGATAAGGTAACTAATACCTTGAAAGTTTAAAGGTTACGTGAAGAAAAATTATACTGTAAAAGTGGGAGTCCAGAGGCCCATCTGAGGAGGGGCCGTGTCTGTCAGGAATCTGCCCGGCTCCTCAGGTCATTGGGACACGGGCGTCAGGTTGCTAGAACGTACACTGACCGTGTTGACTAGCCAACTTAAACACCTCTTCAAGCAAGACCACTTGAGTTTCAGAACGGAAAACCTGGGAGACAGTTATTTTCCCGTCATATCACAGAACAAGGATTAGAGCTCTGAGAAGTTTGGTGCATATACAACACAGTCACAGCCAAATCCAAGCCACTGGCTCCCTCCTGATAGCCAGAGCTGCCTCTGGTTAAGTAAGCGATTTGACTAATTATTTCACTAAACACTGACAGCTTTTACGGTAATTTAGTAACTGTCCGTTCTGTAAGTCTTATTAGTAGTTGAAAAAGGAAGACATGCTCAGGGTTGAGATTAACTAAAGAAGAATCGAGAGACAGCTGAGGATGCTGGGAGGAAGGAGCAATTTTTAAAGCAGCAATGTGGGGACAGCTGGAAAATGCTCCTCACAATGAGCGGCCATTAGAGGGTTTCTATTTTCCTCCCTGACTTGTGTCTGAACCAGAACAGCAGCCAGTCCATATATAACTTTGTGAGAATTAGAGAAATACGTTCCTTCCCCAAATAATAGATGTTTACATTAGTATAATACTGTGTGACTTCAATAACCATACAGTGAGGCCTGATTGCTCTGTCTGGGCTGCTTTCCAGAGCGTGTGCGAGGCCGCCCACACCCATGTCCCTGCCCCCACTCTCTTGCTCCTATACACAACTAGCAGCCACTCACACTCATATACTATGACCCCTTAGATGTGGCATCATTGTGCACTGCACAACCGGAACACCCATAGGTGGCAACCCTCCTTGGGGTAGAAAGAATGGAGTTGTGAAGAAATCCAAACCCAAATGTGCTTTATGGATTCAGATAAAGTCTAAGATAGGGATAAAAAAGACTAGAGATCTTGTGAAAAAATTCGAGTTTAAAAATAAATTATCCTTGTTGACATTTTGTAGGTTTCAATTTTTATGAGACAAAACATGCAGAAAATTGACCATCTTTAATGTTCAAAATTAGTATCTTTTTAAATTTGCTGATGAGGAGAAAAGAGGACAAGCGTCACTTCCAAAGTTAATATAAAGCATGAGAAATGAAATTATTTTATCTGAAGGTGGGAAGGTGAGGGGACTGCTAAATCCAGAGGTCTGAATTTTGCTGAGATTATCTACATCCAAAGTTTTCAGAAGTTTACTTGAGGCCATGAATACTGGTGGCTATGTTTGTGAGAGGATGGGTTCTGAGCAATCTTCCTGGTGATTACTCAAGTGCGGAGCATAAATTATTACCCCAGGCAAGCACCGACTTAAATGAAGTAGTTTTCTGAAAGTAGAATGTGATTAAACTATGCATTTCATTCAAAACACCTCCTGTTTAGCCCATCTCCGTTGCTCCTGGTGTCTCATCTTCAGGAAGATGGATTCTTGGTGATAATTTGGAATGCTACAGAATTTTACACAAAGATGAGGCCGAGCACATGAGGAATCAGTAAGAGATTCTCATCACAAACGCAGAAAGGAAAAACTGTCTATACATGAGAAAGCCGGGATGAGTCTTTGGATTTTATTTTCCAGTTCTGTGTTTATACCTATTTACCTCTCCAACGATATTATTCACTAACCCTGTAAATGAATCAGTTCTATTTACCAAAAGCAGGAGGTTCTGTCCTCATATTAAAATATTCTTTCCTTTCAATAAAGATGGCTGAGGCTCCAGAGGAGCTGGGCTTCCTCCCTCCGTGAAGCATCAGGGCAAGAAGGAAATGAAGTCCATGCAGGGTCCAAGTAGTAGGTGAAGCTATAGTCACAATCCCTCTCACCTTGATCTGTTGTCTTGTTCCACCATTTAAAAGTCCCTGGGCTATATTTATTTCTCTCAGTGACACACACATGCTGGGCTGGCGGTTCAGGAGAGAACTCTGGAATGAGGATCTTTTCATCAGTCTGAACTATTTCACTAACAATGTACCCTTCTATTGACAATGGCTTATTGACTAGGTATTTTAATTCAGAGAAAACTTGAATGTGATCCGGGTGATTACTTTGAAATCCAAATCCCTCTAAGTATGTATTATCTATCTCCCCACACACATTCGCAAATGGTGTGGAATTAATTTTTATAAATACTTTTGTGTGAGCAACCACTATGCTGGTCTGTGTTATTATCCTACCAATCCCGTCCAGTTATTTGTATCTTTAGGTCGGGCACTTGTCCGTTACTGACTGCTTCTTGCCGGCCAAGCTTTGGAAAATGCATTACGGGAAGGAAGAACAGTATTAATACTGCCTCCCTTTCATGAGGTAGTACTCCAAAGGAGGAGAAAGGACCAAATACAGATTACTGTTCATTCACCAAATATTTAGCCACTGCTACCTGTGGGCCAGATACGAATCCAGTCTCTGAGGCTAGAAAGACGAGGCCGGGCCCTCACAGAGCTTTATCCACTCACTCAGCTTCTTCCTCCCCACCCCACCCCTCCACCCAAATGCCACTTTCTCACGAGCTGTTCCCTAATCATCCTCTTCACAATGATAACCCTGCTATCCAAGACAATCCCCCTATTGCTTTATTTTCCTCCACTGAATTTATTGCCTTCACACGTACCAATGATCTCCTTATTTATTTTGCTTAATGTCTAACATCTTTTATTGAAATATAAGTTCCATGACAGTGCAACTTTTTGTCTGTTGTATTCACTGCTGTACTAGTGCCTAGAAACAGTGCTCGGCATACAGTGGGCACTTAATAAATATTTGTTGAATGAACATATACCATGGAATTACCTAGAGCGATTTGGAAAAATATATAAAGCTACAGGAACATGAAATATTTTTAAAAGGCTAACTATTTTCATGGGGAAAAGGAGTATTTATGGTGGAAATACCTGGAAAGTTGTCACCATCTAGAACTGCGGTCCCCAACCCCCTGCACTGTGGCCTGGTACCTGTCCAGCGGCCTGTTAGGAAAATAGAGCCGCATATAACCACCTAAGCTCCCCCGACCCCGATCCGTGGAAAAATTGTCTTTCATGAAACTGGTGCCTGGTGCCAAAAAGGTTGGAGACCTCTGAGAAGGACCAGTCCTAGGCTGACTTTTGATGGAGAAAAGGAGCATATTTCAAAGGAGGGGAAAAGCTGTCAAGGGAGGTGCTGTCTGGTGACAGGAGAGCATGTGAGGCAACAACCAGTTCCTATTTGCAGCCTCATAATCTTGTAGTCACTTTTCCAGTGGAGAGACTACTTCAGCCCCTGTGACACAACTATTCACCTAACAACCATGATCCCTCCTCCTTTACCATCAGGTTGAGTGTCTGCTGTGTCAAGGGCATTGTGTCTGCTGTGCATGAACTACTCTGACTTAGCTTTTAGAACTTCATGGAACCCAGGTCCAAGTTTATTCACTAGTTTCTCTGTACATTATAGGTGAGGTCAGCTGCATTTGTTGGTTCTCTTGCTCAAGATAGATAATAAAGGTGATAACTTTATAAATGTATAGTCCTAATAAAATATTATCTTTGGTTTTCTGTTCAAACAGAACAGAACAAAACCCACAGGTGCAGACAAACATACCAACATGGATTTGGGTCATTACTGTCTATTCTAAGCAGGCCAAACTGTCCTGCAGAATTATGCACTAGAACACAGAGCTGAGCCACTCAGGGAGTCATTTTTCTGTTCACTTGTTTCTAAATTATACTAGAGCCTCCTACTGTTTGCATAATAGTTGAATATTTTAGCCTAAGTTGGTTACTTACCCACCAACATTTTTCACTGCTAACACATAAAAGGGAGAATACCTAGTCAACAAACACACTTGGGACAAACTTCTCTTGGGTCCTCCCTTGCCTTCCACAACTGGATCACAAAACAAACATTTTAATCTAGCTTTGTATTTTTTCTTAAAATACAAAGAGTGTTTGACTATCTTTTTGTAAAATGATTTGTATATTCATGAGAATGTCTTAATTTATTGGCATATTTTTAACATTTTAACGATTACCAAAACAATTCTTTTGTTCCAACTGAGGAAGAACGAGAAACAGAAAAAGGAGGGAAGAAAATGGCTGGGAAAAAGTGAAGAGAGAAAAGGCAGAAAGGCATAGACACAGACCTCTGCTTTCCACTCTGATAGGGGGAGACCAGAGTGCAAGGGGTGGGAGAGAGGAGGGGCAGAGAGAGCCAGGAGACAGGAGGGAAGCCAGGGGAGGAGGCTTGGAGGGAAGGGTTACAAGTGTACTCTGCTCCCCAGCTCCCTGAAAATTGGGGTTTTGGAATGCTCTGTTACCTATTACCCACTCCCCTTTTGAAACGCCATCTCAATACCTTTACAACAGCACTGGGGAGAAATTTTCCTGTGTTCTACAGTTATAGTGACCAGAGTATTATAATCCCTTAGGCTAGAGGGATAAAGCTGAGGGGTATATATGAGTGTTTAGTCAGGGATTTCCCTAAAAGCCCACTGAATGAAAACATTTAAATAATAATGCACAAGCATTTATAGGGCCATTCTCTTATCTGAAGGCATTGAATGTGAACTTCTATCCTAACATCTCATAATTTGTTTTTCAAAAAAGAACAAAACCTGTGTAATTCTAGAAGAGACTCACTATTCACCTTTGGTGAACTAATTTCCTATTTTTACTTTCAGCCTTTGAAAATATACTTGAAAAACCTTTCATTTTCTGGGAAGAATTTACAACTTTTATCATTTGTGAGGTGCACAGTTATCTTTTTTTTTTTTTAACTTGCTTCTGAGTTCATGAATTTTCCATTGCCTGTTTTCAAAAGCAATCATTTTGTTGTGATAATCTGCATATTCATTATACCTTTCTTACCCACATTGGCATCCTTTATTTTTAAAATTTCTTTTCTTACCTTTTTATATAGCATTTTATCAATTAACTCATTATGCTTGTTAAAATATGCCCTTGGGAATACAAAACAGTCTTGTCCTTCCCCTCTCCCCCCAACTCAATGTACCCCTTATTTATTTATTTATTTATTTTATCACTGAAACACTCATCCTGGTGAAATTCTTTTATGCATTTCTGAATGTGGCCCTTTGATCACTGGTTCTTTGTTTATTTCCTTCACTGTGATATTTTTTCAGAGATTCCTGCTAAGTGCAAATTAGAACAGGAGTTTCAACCTCTTGCATAATGTTGTAAAATAAATAAATAACAGAATTGTATTTAAATAAACTATTCAAATCCATGTCAGTAATGATCTAATTAATTACTCCTTTGGGGCTATGTTATATGTTTGCTTTCCTCTTGGAGAGGTGAAGAAAGTGAAAATAAATTTCCAGCTGTTAATGGGGTAAATTCTGTAAATGGATAAGGGTCAAAGACACAACTCTAATTTGTATCACATTTGTTTTTAGGCACTTAATTTACTCTGTTTCTTTAACCCTATTTGAGTGTTCCTTAACAGTTCCTATTTGATTTCATATGAGCAGTACTGATAGACTCCAGTTAAACTTGCGAGGATACTTTGTGATATTCGCAATGAACAGAGACAAGTTAGGCAAGAAGAAAGATAGATGTTGCCCCTTATAATTCAGCGAAGGATGCCAGATTTGAACCAAGTCTGCAGAGATTGGACAAAATCCAATTTGTCATTATTTATTCCTAAGCATTGTGCTTATACTCTCTACTTTTTCATTCTTATTCGCCATTTACCCAATTATATCTATCCTTATTAGACCCCTGCTGAAGGCAGCATTAGCCAGAGAAGTCCCATAGCTTAGCTTAATCCTATTATCTCTTGATAAACGGGGACGCATGAGGCTCTAGATGGCCAAATTCAGCATTACTCTCCCTTCTCTCCCCGCCTCCTCCCCTCCGCTCCCCCAAAGAAAAATGCTGTTGCTCATCCTTATGCCTGATGTAATTAAGATCTGGAAATATGCCCATTCTAATCCTTACTCAGTATAAGCATCACTGTCAATGCAGAGAAATGAACTGCAGTTATGATGTAAAGGGCTGACACCTCCATGACATTTACTGATGTGTTGGGCCTCACTGCCACATTGACAAAGTGAGGTTTATGTCTTCAGGGTTTTAAATGCCTGCCAAAAACAGAGCATCGAACTTGGGGGGAAAGGGTCCCTCAACGGGCCCTCCTGAGAATTTTTTAAGGTGTATGTTTGGACGTGCACAGGAACGTCTGAAAGAAAGGGAGGGGGATGAGGGGGGATGAGGGAGGGGGATGAGGGAGGGGGGGAGGGAGGGGGTGAGGGGGGGGGAGGGAGGGGGATGAGGGAGAGAGAGAGAACAAATTAACTGCCTTAGGAGTTCTTCAGTAATTCCATGGAATAGAAAAATCTTTTGCCTTTTCAGAACTAATCCCAGACTGTAATTTGCCTTATGGAAGATTGCCCAAAGGCCATGATAGCAGTACATGACTGAATTCTCACGGAATTTCTTTTTGTGCCGTAGTTGTAGATGTTTATCTATGTATCGGTAAATCACTCAGGCTGTATTAGAGGCAAATAGGTAGAACAACTGTCAATGCTTATTAAAATGCTTATTAAATTACATCTTCTAATACTGTATAAAGTTACTATATGTCGAGTAAAGAGTAAGACCTACTTTATCCCATAGACATCTCTCAGGCTTTGTGCTGCAGTTATATGATCCTTTCCCTTTTAGTACATATACTATTTATAACATCAAAAGGGCTTCGTGCTTCTTTTCAAAAGGAATTTATTATCCAAAAGGTTGTGTTTGGGAAGTGAGCCAACTCAAGCCTCCCGAGAAAAAGGGGAAAACAATCCCATTTATTTAGAAACAAATACAATTTTGATAATGTTGGAAATGTCTTTCCCATACTTTTTTATTCTCTAAGTTATGTGCAGATGTATAGAAACCCTCAACCCCCAACTAATTCTTTATGAATGGAAGGAAATAAATGTGTTCTAAAGTTCCATCCTGTCAAAAGAATGAACACATTCCTTTTGTCCCAGAAAGAGGGAGCTGGCAAGGAAGGGGATTGCCAGAGGGGTTAAGCGCAAGCAGAGTTTTGCACAAAATTGGAGATCAAGAAATATTGATTGGCTCTTGCTAAGATGGAGGGGCTGACCAAGGAAAAGTGCCCGTAGAGTTTCAGTGTTCTTTTCATACTGCCAACTCCTATAAGAACTTTGCCATAACCTCTAGGGATTGCAAGCTGCACTTTAAAACACAGCTTTAGAGCTTTTCTTAAGAGCACACAAATGGGAATTCCTTTGGGGGAACTTGTTTTATTGTACTGTCCCCCATGACATATGCATTAATGACATGACAAGAATGACAGGTAGGTACAGGGGTGGCCTAGATAAGCACCTAGGTGAGCATGACCTGTCCCAGCTGGTAACCTCACAGTTTGGGGCTGAGGCTAGTCTGTAGTCTGCTAGCAGAGACTAATTAGTGGTGATGGTACCCATAATACACATATAGTGGTAAAGCAAAGAATATATTTGTAATATTTATTACCCTTGCCAGAGCAAGCTATAGGTGCAAGCAGTGTGCATACATTTAACATTAAAAAGGAAAAGCATACTAGTTGTATACATGTCTTTGCTGACCTTAGTTGGCATAACAAAATAGCTGAAACAGTACTTCGGCACAAAGAAATATTAAAGACCATCAGTTTATAACATTGCACTTTAATTATATGTTTATTTTCCTTTGTCTTTATTATCATAATGATATTGATTAAGTGAAATAGAAATCAGCATTATTTGGACAGAATTGATAGTAATTAGGAAAGCCGTCTAGCCATGGTGTTTCTACCGTCCCTGGTAACTACTATTAATATCAATGGTAAAGTTGTTGTGTCTAAAGAAGTCCATGGAAAATGTGATTGGGGGCCAGAGAGTTGAAGGCAAATTAAAGGCCATGAGATTAAGGCTTGGGGTAAATGGCTTCTCAACCTGGACCTCAGCCAGGATATCAAAAAAGAAGGTAACAGAAGTACTGCTGTTTGCCAGTATCCCATTTCCAAATATTTGACTATTCTGTATCAATGTTTAGGTTTTAGTTCATGAGATTACAGGGCTATTCAAGATCATTAACAGTAGTCCCTGTTTTTCCCAAAAGCAACTTGCTAAACACACAAAATTCATCAGACCTGGGAGCCATCCTGCAAAACAGAGTGAATCCGACACAATAGATTTCTAGGTATGATATAAATCAAATTTTACTTCATCTGTCTCCAGGGGTGGGAGACTGGCAGAGTTCTAATCATATACATATTTAAATTTGTAATCAGACTCCTTGGGAGGACAGGTTGTTGTGTTTACCATGAGCTTATCGCTGAGGTTTCTGGAGCCTAAGGATAGTTGGTTGTAAATCCTGTCATTTTGGTGACTTAATATTTTATATTATCATGATATTAGCATAATTGTGACTTCTGCATTGTAGCATTTTATGTGTTTCCAGTGTAACTTTTGATGCTTTACTAAAGTCAACAAAAATTCCCATTATTCCCTGTTTTAGAGCACATTTGGCATGAAGTATTAAGGTTGATTTAATGTTACTGGCTTAAAGTAGTGCAAAATCCATGAATATACACATCCATCTCCCAGTTCACCATAACACTGCCATAAAATGCTAGGAGATGGGTGATAAACATTTCCTCTTCTTTTTTTCTCTTTCCCTAATTTTTCCTGCTGGAGGCTCTGCCTCTACCCAGAGGGCATGCGAGTGCTGCCAGTTCCCCCACACGGATCAATCACTAGGGCTTCCACATGCCCAAATAATAACAGGACAGGAAAGCTTGGCTCAGCTGTGAGCCTCATTAAAACTATTCTCAAAGTAACAGCAAGGTTTGGGGAACACTCTACTTGGCCCAGACTCTGCATATTTTCCAAGATAATGACCAGAGAAGAAGCGTTAGAGGACACAGTCCCTTTTATTTGTGATTTTGGCAAGTTACAAAAAATAGTGAAGCAAAGCTAACTATTTCAAAGGATGTCCAATGGCAAAGTCTTATTTAAAATTCTTAGTGAAAAATTATTACTATGGTAAAACTACTGAGGCTTGAAGGGCTGCAAGGGGTAAGTGAACTTGGAGAGACTAAGAAGCTCTGATTTGCTGGCTTCTAGATGCAAAGTGTTTAATCAGAGCAAGGAGGGACACCTAAGTCCAGAATTACTCCCCCATGGGTCCCCAAGCGTTTCATAGGCTATTTATGAGACGTCGGTGTGTGTGTGTTGTGTGTATGTATGTGTTGGTGAGTGTGTGTGCTCTGTGTGTGTGTTGTGAGTGTATTTGTGTGTGTGTGGGGGGGGGCTACGACTAAATCACTCCCCTATTCAGAGTTATGGACGGGCAGTGAGAGCAGAGTTAACATCAAAACAGGAATCCCAAGCTGATTTTTCCCACAGATCCCTGCACGAGATTCTCTTCTGGGCTGTTTTCATAGACAATCTGGGAAACTGTTTCTTTACCACAGCAATCTAATGTTTCTATAATTTAGGAGGAAAAAACGGAAAGGGTTCTGAGAAGAGCAACTCCTCCCCACCGAAAAAAAGGCTGTGAATAGGATTTAGAAAAAAATACAAAAGAAGCTGATGTTATTAAACCCAGAGGGAAACAAAAGGCTAAAGGGTGATTATATCATTGCATTTGTGCATACTAAGTATTTTTTATAAAAAGGGTGTTGACAAACTCTTTTCTTTCTCCAAGGAAGACAGAGCAAGATTCACATTAATATTGTAAGAAGAATCATGTAAATAAGAGACAAAGAAGAAATCCCTGACTCTAAGTTTTTAGAGATACTCTTTGAAACAGGCTACTAGGTTTTAAAATGTTACTCTCTTTCAAACACTGTCATCTCCAGGTGGTTCCCAAAAGTCTGTGTCAGTGGCAAAATGACTAAAGCAAAACAAAGAAATGCACGGCAGGCAAAATACTGATATATGACGTGGTGCCTGCGCCTCTGAATCAAACGCCCCCCAAGGCAAAGGGGCCAGGTGAGAAAGCAGCAAACTGCCACAATCAGAATCCTTAACTAATGAAGTTCCAGTATCTGTTCACTCCTCACTTCTTATATTGGTGAAATAGAAACACAACTTCCCAAAAGTAGGATGGATTTGAAATTAGAAAATGAATTAAAACAACTTCACAAATGCTTAAATTGGGCATTACTAAATTGACAATGGAGAGAGATATTTTTCCATCAAGTAGTCTTCAAGTATGATCAAAGTTGTGTTGGAATACCGACATTCAGGGAGGGAAGATTAATATTTATTTGCTTCCACTTCTTATTCTAATGATAACTCTCTACTTAATTGGCCTAGTTAATTTATGAAATCAAATCTAGATCAGTGAAATTGACAAGTAGTCATTGAGGAAAGGATATTACAGTTTAAAAGCATGAAGGATAGCAGTATAAATGATATATGTTACGCTATTAAGCAAGTCACTATAAAGTGAATTACAATGAGCATAAAGGGAATGTATTTTACTGTGTCAAAAACACATTTTTATGCAATGTACAAATTTTATGTTGAATGGTCAATCTTGACAACATGATTTCTCTTTCTGAAAGCTTGTATCTATATTTGGATAAAAATCAATAACATATTAGAAAGGAAGCAAAGTATGCATGGGACATGGCACTGAGGAAAACCATCATCATGTTTTCAAGTCTATTTTAACAGTACATTCCCTGGGCCTTTTAGAAAGTCTGTAAGGCATGCCTTATTCTTCACTGGGGAAGGCATAGCCACGGCTACTAGTACAAACCACTTAGTTTCTCATTAAATGGGAAGTGAAACCCAATTCCCATCTCCAAGGGAGGATAGCTGTGGTTCTTCTCTGGAAGGCAAAGAAGCCAGCTAGGCAGCTGGCAGAATTTATTTCACTCCGGCCCATGCCCCCTCTGGTGGCTGAATGCCAGGGTGAAGCAACACAATGAAAAATTGCTTCCCTCTCTGAGGGAGGTGCATCATTTTCTGTCCCCTTCACAAAGGCCCACTGCATTTCCTCAGGCAATTCAGTTTACCTTTAACCCACACTCTCCGAACCAGAACTACGAATGCTTTTGTCTACGAAAGGATTCCTCAACAGAACATATAGTAATGACCAGATGAAAAACAGAGACGCATAATGACTCTGGATATTTCTTGAACTGATATCAGCTCAAAATCTGTTTTGAAAATTATGCATCTTTCGGATCTTAGTTCTTCCTAGCCCGACTGAAATTTTAGACACATAAAAAGTTAAAGTAAGACTGTAGCATCAATATGCTTTGCACACAGTGAGCACTCAACAGATGTTCACTAAGTTAAACTGACAAAATCAGACCTATGATTTTTGATGCAAAGAAAAATGCATCAAATTTGTTTTATTCTAATTCTTTTTTAATGTGCATTATTTACTGCATCGATAAGCATGTCAAGTATCCAAACACAACTAAAGGGGAAAGTCTTTTATATTCCATATCATTATTCTTAAAACTTTGGTGATTATTAAGATCTATTAACTACAAACATTCTCCAAAATTCAATCTGAGGCCTTCTCTTTTCGTTTCATTTATTCAGAGCTTACAACACTAGACCAAGACTTCTATGTTGATGATTCAATATGTCCTGAACTGATTTTATCTTTCCATCCACACTGCTTTTTAAAAAATTCATTGAAGGTTGAGGGGGTAGGAGTACACATCAGCTTTGGGATCAATCAGACATGTGTTCAATTCCCAGCTAACCCACCCACGAATTACATTAGGCTCGGGCAAACTACTTAATCTCTCTGAGGCTCAGTTTTCTCATCCATAAAATGGGAACAGTAAAAATTCCTCCTTCACTTGTTGAAGGAGGAATTCCTCCTTCACTCTATTTCTTTATAAATAACTCTAAAAGTTAATTTTTTGGTCTAATTCAAGAGCAGTCCCTTTTACTGCCCAAAAAAGAGTACAGAATATATAAAATGAAAGACAATTGTCTCCTGTAAACCTAGCTACCCTCCCCCAGAAAAGACTTTTGACAGTTTTCTGTATATTCTCTCCATTTTTTTCTGTGCATATACTTACCCATATGTATTGTATGTTTGCGTATGAAGTTTCCTTGAAATATTTTCCCTTAACATATTACAGATATCTTTCCTTGTCAGTACAATTTAGATATACCTATACATAAGAGCTATGTAATATTCCATTTTATAAATTTATAGTGAAACTTTTCATCAGTTCATTAATTCTTTCATAAATTACTCTAATAGTTTCCAACAATCATAGTTTCCAACAATCTTTTTCCCCTCAAATCTATATTCTATGAAGCAAACAGAATAATCTACTTAAAGTTCAACTGCTTAAAATCTTTCATGGATTCCCATCTCCGTGGATAAAGTTCAAGTTCCATAACATGGGGTATAGGATCTCAATGATCCAGTCCCTCCTTACCCTGCCAGCTTCATACACTGCCATTCCCTGCCTTAATTTTTTGCTTGCAGTTCCCTGAATAGTACCATATGTCATATTGTCTCCACTTTCTAGAATGCAGGATTGGCAAATATTTTGTAATGGGTCAGGAAGTAAATATTTGAGGCTTTGTTTGTCATATATCTCCATATAGCTCTTGACTCTGCAGCTGTAGAGCTAAAGCAGCCACAGACAGCACGTACATGAATAAACAGGGCCATGGTTCCAATAAAACTTTATTTATAAAAACAAGCAGCAATCTAGATTTGTCACATGGGCCATATTTTGTCAGCTCTTGTTCTACACAATTTTTCAGCTTAGGTGACACTCCTTCCAGAAAACCTTCTCTAATACTTCCATTCCTACCCCTGTTTCCATAACACACAATGCAGGAACATACTGCTTTATAAACTTTCAATGTATGTGTTTGTTTGTCTCAGCAGACTATTAACTACTTGAGGGCAGGACTGTGCTTCATCTTTGTGTCTCTAGCACTTACATGCGTAACACTTAAGTTCTCAACAAACATTCATTAAAAGAGTAAATAAGTATCTTTAAAATTATTATTTGTTACTTCTTTCTCTCTCCAGAAAACATTCCAGTTAGGTGATCCACATTCTCTAACAGCTGATTAAGTTCATCAACTTCTTTCCTCTACCATCTTTTAACCAGCGCTTACGTCAGAATCGTGGAGAGCTTAAAACACTGACAGTACTAGGTCTCCTGACAGAGATTTAAAATCAGAAAGTCCGAGTGAGGCCTTACATCTGTGTGCTTTCCATGCCTCCTGGAGATGCTGATGCATGCTCTGGTCATGATGCTGATAGAAAGCCATTAGCTCTTTCCAGTTTTCAATCAACCAACCTCCCAGTCCCCCTTGACAATGCCATATTCTCAGGCCAGGTTTCCTCTGCAAAAATCCCTCTTGCTACTCTCTTTCCCCCATATTTCTATTCTTGACCCAAACATCCTACAAAGACCAAGCAAATAGCCTATTGTTCCCTGAAGGGAACTTCTGTTTAGGTTCCACATGAACATGCAACAGTGAGTAGCAGAGCCAGGACAAGAATCCCACTTGTCCACTGTTTGATTGGGCTTAAGCCTTTTATGCTTGTTAAATGGTTTCCATCATTGTTATATCTGTATGTTTTATTATAAGCCTTTTCAAATCCTCTTTGAAAGTAAAATAACATAAGCATATCAATAAAAATGTCTTTTTGCTTTGCACACATCCTCTGACTTCTAATCCACCCTACCCCATATACGCAAATAACCAAACCCACTTTTTCACAGGTTTCTCTCTCTGAATAAAAGGCAACTCTGCCCATCTAGTTGCTCAGGACAAAAACCTTGGAGTCATCCTTGCCACCAATCAATCAGCAAACCCTACAGGCATAATATTCATTCATATAGAATCTGATCATTTCTCAAACACCCTCACTGCTACCAACTGATCCAGGTAACTGTCATCTCTAGCCTAGAAGACTGTAATAGCTTCCTGGTCTTCCTACTTGCAGTCTATTCTCAATAGTCTATTAGCAAAATGACAGCTAGAGGTGTTTCTTTAAAAAAAAAAATAACAGCTTTATTATCACATTAAAGGTATTCTTTTCAAAACTAAGTCAGATCATGTCACTCCTGAGCTTGTTCTCCCTCCCATGATTTCCCAAATCACTTAGAATAAAAAACCCTTACAAAAGTCGTCAAGGCCTCCCGACATCCTATGAAACCCTTATCTCTCCAAGCTGATCTCTTCCTTTTCCTCTAGCACCTGCCTCTCTAGCCACACTCCTTCACCTGGGCAGCTCTTCTTCCAGACATCTGCATTACTGGCTTCCTCCCTTACTCAGGTCTTTGTTCAAATATCACTTTCACAGTGTGACCTACCTGGGTCAGTGATTTATCATTTCAATCACCTCCAGGCCCAGCACTATCACCTTTTCTCTTTTAATCATTTGGCATATATACATTTTACTTGTTTGTTCTCTCTTTTCACTAGAACATAAGCTGCATAAGTGCAGAGAATTTTTTGCACACTTCTGTAAAGACAATGACTGGAACATCACAGATGCCCAATAATAAATGTTGAATGAGTTAAAAAAAAAAAAACCTCTTTAAATTTCCTCTTCCCACATTTCTATCTTACAACCTTACTCAAACTTCTTAAAGGTAATTTCCCCTTTTAACTCTATTAGACTAAAAAAATCATTGTACAACTTCATTCCTACCTACCAACTTGACTTCTTTTAAGGATGTTGATTAACAGCTACTCTAGTTTTTTATTTATATAATTTGACAGCATAGACATTTAGAATGAAAGGTAATCTTGGAAACTTATCTAGTCGATCTTCTTCATGTTCCACATGAACATGCAACAGTGAGTAGTGGAGCCAGGACAAGAATCCCAAGTGTCCCAACTCCCATCCCAAAGCTTACTCCTCTGCACCACACTGACCCATCCATGATACCCTTATCACAAGCACAGCCATGAACTTTCTGTTTGCCATGGTCTAAAATAAGGAAGACCTTGCTTTCAACCTATGCACTGGTCATACAGTTTGGTATAAAACTGTAAATCACATAATTAGAAAAAAGAGAGGTAGACAAGATGTATGGACGTAGAATTACTGCCCCAGCTCCTCCAGCTAATGTGACCTGTTGCTCAGGTCACCAGGTGAAAAATAGAAATAACGATGATTCTATCCACACTACAGATTTGCTAAGAGCATCGAATGTGCTGATGGATGGGAAAGCACTTTGGA